>VKKT01008393.1:63681-76337 GCA_008038995.1 Haliotis laevigata | reverse complement strand
GTCCTACTGGATGGAGATCCATGGCCCTGATGGTGAGATGTCCTACTGGATGGAGATCCATGAGATGTCCTACTAGATGGAGATCCATGGCCCTGAAGGGAGATGTCAAACTGGATGGAGATCCTTGCTCCTGATGGGAGATGTCAAACTGGATGGAGATCCTTGCTCCTGATGGGAGATACCCTACTGGATGGAGATCCATGATTTGATCATAAGTGACCGCTCGTGTGGGTATGTCTGTTGAATCATGTGTTTGCATATATGCATTTTATTTAAGCTTTGTGTGTCATATTTGAGAATATGTGGTATTTATTTATACCTAAGTGAAAGGTGGCAAAATTTGTTACAATTGTTGAATAAAAAATTTGAAATGATTGAATATATTTTGGTAGTTTTTTTTCTAAAATATTGCAAGAATTTGTTGTCATCACTATAGGGAGTTTGTCATGATGTCACCAGACAATCTTATGTCTCGTTTCAATGCTACATTTGTAACAATATTCTGTAAGTCAACAAAACACTCAATACCTCTGTTAGCCATGAAGATCTGGCTACAATACAACTGGTCTTCACTAACCCATGCTTGCGTTTGCTCATCACACCTATGGCCAGGGTTCAGTTTCCCCCAATTACCATTTGTTGAAGCCCATTTCTGATTCACCCACCATGATATTGCTGGAATGTAAAAATTTACTCAATAACCAGTGTACGAAATAGTTTCCAAACTTTGCTAGCCTGAAAGTTACTAGCCGACAGAATAATTCACTTGCCCGAAATTTGAATGTAGACATGGGTTTCATCATTAAGCTGCTAATATGATGAACATTTTTATCAGGCCATAATTTTGCATGGTTTAAAAGTGTATCATAACTTAACAAGTCAGAGAGAGTGATATATTAACAAAATGACCCCATGAGTATTCACTAGCCAGTTGGGCCAGTGACTGTAGAGAATTACTGGCCTGACTTGGTTTTCACTAGCCACAGGCTAGCTATTTTGCACACTGTCATGAACTCAATCATGAGAGCTTATAGGGAAACAACACTACATGTCGCGCAGCCGGAGCGATGTTAGTTATCATGCATAAACACAAGATGCATATTTGTGTCAACAGATGATGCTTATCTGAAGGGATACGTTTTTACTGTGCATTTTGCGATGTTCACTCATAGTTTCATCCTTTTAAATCTTATGAGCATTACGAGGGCCGTTCAACAAGTCATGGCAACACCATTATCATATCTATATATCAAATATAACCCCCGCACATTTAGCATCCATGGAAAGCCTCAGAAGAGTTCTAATCAACTGACTAAATTTTGTGACGTCAAATCCAATATCAACAACAAAAACATTATGTTTGGGTACATCTAGCTCTTTATTGTATATCTTTGGTTTATATGCACCTAATTTTTCGATCCTATGACAGGTCTCGCAAACATAGTGAAAATAGCTCCAAACACGTCAAACCAGTCAAAATTAAAGTCCACAATAAGCATATTTTTCTGCTAGGAAATAGCCAGTCAATGTTTCATATTTTAAAACTTGGAGTGTTGTTTCCCTTTAACTATATTCACATGAAAAAATCAAGTGTTCATACCTTCTTTTGTGTTCTATACTTACAGAAAAACATGTCGTAAGAGGCGACTAACAGGATTGGGTGGACAGGCTCGCTGACGTGGTTGATATATGTCATCATAACCCAATTGCGTAGAATGATTCTGATGCTGTTGATCACTGGATTGTCTGGTCCAGACTCAATTATTTACAGACTACCACCATATAGGTGGAATATTGCTGAGTGCAGCATTAAACATACCCAACCAACAGAAACTGGCAGAAATGGCGCCCTCGGGTCAAACACAACAACATACAAGGTAAACAGTTTATGTACATTTTATTGACAAGGATATTTACAGAATGTACAGTGAAGCATAGACGGAAGCCAACTTCCCCTGAAGCCTACTGGGAAATGCTACTGCTACCACACAACTAGTTCCAGCGTTCAGCAGTCCAGCACGAAGACATATATACAGAAAACAGTGGTGCTGGGAGAGTTTCAAGAGGAAGTGGAATACAAAGAATGAAACACTTTTTTCGTGACAATCTGAATATCTGAAATTAGTTTATGTGAATTTTGTAATCATGAAACGTCAATAGATACCAAATATAAAACCTCATTAATAACAGTTCATTCTTAATATAAATGTATTCTTAAAAATATACAATTTTTTACATAAACATAATTTCTTTATCTGAAATATACATATCATTACTGGGGGTCAAAAACGAAAGTTTGATTTAATTCAGACACTAGTTTTTACGACATTTTAAAAGATAATTTATCATATGAGTAACTAATATTAAATTAATATTTTGTAGTTTTTCACAAAACAAATATATTCTTTTATGTGGTTATTTGTTCTTGAAGTTTTCTTATTACAAAATTATTGTATTAATTAGTTGTATTAAATTGTATATTTTTACACAACTGCCAAACAGCCATATAATACATTATCGAAAACATATTTTGAAATGTGTTCATTATAGTAAAAAAACAACTGACAGTTTCTAATGTTGTATCACATTGCATTAAGAATTCTTGTTTCACAGAATGGAAAGGGTTTATACAATTTCCCAGAAAACAAATCACAGAAATGCTAATGAACCTTTTTCTCTAGCCTGTAGAAACCACCTACACAACAAGGTGCAAACTGAACCCACTCCATAACTCTAGCTCTGAACATATAACTAAACTGCTAGCACATATATACAGCGTTTTCATTGGCTAAAACACAGTATAGCCTAACACAATAATGTCTATGCTGATTGGTCAAAATATGTCTGCTATTTCTTGAAGCACAAGGTCAAGTGAACTCACTTTTCCTCTAAACAGAATATTTCCCTCATAGATTTTATTACGCAATGTTTTGTTTATTTTTCTGTTAACTTGTTTCTTTATTTCATGGAAACAGTAACACAATAACAAAATACATATATGAAGATAAATACCAGCTCTAACCCTGCTCTCCCATATGGAGATATTACCAACTGTATTTTCAGTGTAGATTTCATGGCATAAATTCCAAATTTGAAACTTGTTTGACATATTTCAAATTTAATTTACCATTATGAAATGTGCAGACAATATTTTATCATGATAAATATTCAATTATAAACATCTACTTCTGCCTTGAACTTGAAATATAGCCACATTTGCTCAACCAGCAACTTAAACATTCACTGGACATGTATGAACTATACAACAGGTAGTTTACAGCACAAGGTAAAACATGATTTAGACAACAATCTAAGGCAGAGTTAAGTCAAGATCGGATGCCGATGTTACGCTAAATCAGTAAAATATCCTGAGATCGTCTCCCAGGCCCTCAGGAATGTTTGGCTGTCCTGGATTCATCTGGCTCAATAACGAGTCGGTGGTGTAATACTCATCTGTTCTATCATACCGATTAAGTGACAATATATTTCATTTCATACGTTTAAGGGGACCGTGCTGTAACCCAGTGGCTGCTGTGTTTGTTTGTTATGTTAAAGATCTGGGTTTGGTTCCCTAATTGTTCATGCGAAGCCATATTTAAAATATGTAAATAATAATAAGTCTTAAAGATAGTAGCTTTTGAAATGTCCATGCACAAAGCTGCTAGATCTTTCCAATTATTTCAACGTACATGAAATAAATATACTGTCACTTGAATAATATGATCAAAAGTTGTTTACAACAAAAAATCTCAAAACAATACGACACACACACTTCGTATTTTCCACTTTCATAAATCATTTTGCAAGAAAAATGTCAACCATTTATAACACATACATGCCATTCTTATCAAAATTATGTAGTCAAACAGATATGTGAATATTCCAAGCTACAGGTACTATAAGACTGCTGCAGGGACAACTGTCTACATAGAAAAACAAAATAAAATGTCAATGAATGGTGAGACCAGGTGAAATCAACTGTTCAAATCAAAATGTTACGCTTTAACCATCTTCCTATTATCTTACCATGGAAACGTTAAATCTTATTGCGCGTTAATTTTCATGAATTAGAATAATGACGATTAAATGTGTTGCATAGCAAGTAGTATTTAAAGGGAAAATTAGAACAATGTTCATGATAATATGTTGCATAGCAAGTAGTATTTAAGGGGAGAATTATAAGAAAGATGATTATATTGAGTTGCATAGAAAGTAGTATTAAAAGAGAGACTTAGAATAATGACGATTATAATGTGTTGCGTAGCAAGCAGTATCTGAAGGGAGAATTAGAAGAAAGAGGATTATAATGTGTCATATAGCAAATAGTATTTTAAGGGAGAATTAGAATAATGACAATTATGATGGGTTGCATAGGTAATATTTAAAAGGTCAGAATTAGAATAAAGATGATTATAATGTGTTGCATAACAAGTAGTATTTAAAAGGAGAATTAGAATAGAGATGATTATACTTTGTTGCATAACAAGCAGCATTTAAAGGGAGGTAATGCTACATGGATACCCTGGTCACGGTGTGATGAGGATCATGAATGAGACAAAGACAAGGTTTCTGTGTACTCAGATGAAACATCATCAAACATTAAACAAATAGTTTGACTGCCTTCAATAACACTTTCTTTGACTGCCACTCTCCTCATGCCATGTCACATGGCAGCACAACATGAGAATTAGTCAGTATTATATCCATAGGTGTATCACAGATAAATCTAAACAGCCAAATCTGGACTCAGCTTTCAGTGTTGTGTCTCAGTTTAATCAAGAGACAATCTAAATCATCAATTCATTTGAAAGAATTTTTCATTGTACTAAGCAGTGTTTGATGCCCAATGAATTTTACCTCAACGTTAAATAATTGCCATAATGCCATTACAAACTTAAATGGATGACAAAAAAAAGCATTTAATATTGTTATTTCATATTCTAGTCCAGTAACATTTCAAATTTGCAAATGTATTTGTGAAACAAATATTTTTCTGGTTTCATCAAAATCATATATAGAGAATATACTTTCCTGTAGTTCTCATGGAGCTAGTCAGAGGTATCATTACAAGGTAAAGCGCATGCGGAGACCACCATTACTATGATAGAGGATGCCAACCCCATCCTCTGAATCCCGAAAACCATTTAATTTTAAAACTGAACATCATTGCTCACTCTTAAAACACAGAATACTTAGTAACACAAATCTCTATGTAAAATATGAAATAATAAATAAATATGTAAACAAAGCATGTACAAAATTACACTAAAGTCAAATTACTGAAAACATACTATATAATGGACATTTATGTATACCATGTTTTTTAAAAATGTCAAAACTGCATACAAAACATAATAGTACGACACTGTCGAGGCCAGAATACCTCGCGATAGACACTCAAATCTTGCATGCCAAAAGGGGCTGGCAGCCTCTTCATAACGCTTGACAATTTTTCATGATTACCATGAGTTATTACTGTACAATTGCATAATAACACAAGTTTAACATTGCTCTTGAAACATGTTGCATAGATATATCACAGATGTTAAATATATATCATGTATATGTTAGTTGTATACAGCACCATTGTGAATATTCCAGAATATTCCGGAAACGCTATTTCCAAAGGCACTACAGATATAGTGTATAACAAAATATATGAACATCCAATGGACATTATACATTGAAATACATAGTAATTAAGCCTTGAGATGTGTTTTTTTTCAGCAATATCACAGATATATGCCAGGATATATTTCATGAACTGGCCAGGATATATATTACATATTTCAACCAGGATATATGATATATACTGGTTGCAGAATATACCGGTCAAAGAGACATTTAGTTCTTTTAAGGATGTCCGCTGGTCTCTTATAAGATTATTTCATTTATTCTAGATATATTTAATGGTAGCTTTAAAATATGTTTAATAATAAAGTGTATACATTTTATAAAATACAATGTGTACAAAAGAAACTGAACAGGGCTGTAGTTTCCTCACACTATGTTGGATGAGTCTATTGACAACTGTGCCACATTAACACTTTCTTATAAAGGCTGATAGGGAAATCATTGTGTTGACAGATTCCCCCAATGTACAAACATTAATTTTCAACTTTTTTAAACAATTTAACCATATATGGATATAAACAGAAATAAAAAAATAGAAATCCTTATGTTACCAGTAGTTATCACATTATTTGTAAATCGATAAAAAATTGCATATTTACGTATCCGCCTTCATTTCTGATACACTGCAACAATCTATATTGGCGACCGACTGATTTAGAATAATGAGTAGAGCACTCATGATTCCTGATAGAGAGCACAGTAGTCACGAAAATCTTACCAGCAGACATCCTTAAAGGATTAATGGTGTGTCATTAGGGTTTCCTAGCAAGGATTATGGCAAGGATTAGGGTGATGTAAATCTCGATCATTCCAGTACTTGTGATCGGCTTAGTCTAGTATGTAACTATGGCTAATACATGTATTAACATACTTCAATATATGATAAAGCCATATGAATAGTACATAGATGGAGCAAAGTTATGTTCAGGGATGACAACTACTGAACAATCTATCAGCTGAACAGCTTAACCCTCAGAACCAGGGTGGATCTTAACACGAAAATACCTTCTCATGACTCTGGATTTCAAGTTTCTCATCTCTGGTGAGTCATGTAAGATTGCCATCCCTGAGCCTGTAGGGATGGAGTGAATTTTGGAAGGCTGCAATTCTTCCACTGTAATTTTCTGCAGAGAGAAGACTGCACCTGCTTCTTTGTTTCTCCAGAGAACATACACGGATATATGGACTCTTATTCAAGTTGATGCTCTTTCAGCTCATCAGCGCTTCTTTGAGGAGGCATCACAAGATCACCATTCATGGTATCAACTGAGATCAATAAGAGGATCTATGATCACTAGCTGTTCTTATTTCGGACAAGAATGTAGCAAGGGATTAGAGTTTGACTGGAAGGAGGGAATGTGTTTGTAGAACAACTCCAGACTCTTGGCGCATTCATAGCTGTACACTATGATCCATCTTTTATTACGCATGTGGACGCTTTGCTTTTGTGGCAGCTTGTTGTGGCTGAGGCTGATGCTTGGCTTGACCTTGAGGCTTGGCTTGACCTTGAGGCTTTGATTTACCTTGAGGCTTTGCTTGACCTTGGTGTTTGGCTTGAGTCTGAGGTTTGGCTTGACCTTGGGGTTTGGCCTGGCCTTGAGGCTTGGTCTGACCTTGAGGTTTTGCTTGGCCTTGAGGTGGTTTTCCTTGTGGGACAGCTTGCTTAGGCTGTTGTTTTGGTGGTTGCATAGGTTGTTGTTTTGGCTGTTGCTTTGGTTGTTGTGCTGGCTGTTGTTTGGGTTGTTGCTTTGGCTGTTGTTTGGGTTGTTGCTTTGGCTGTTGTTTGGGTTGTTTTGCCTGTTGTTTGGGTGGTTGTGTTGGATGTTGTTTTTGAGTTTGCTTTGGCTGTTGTTTTGGTTGTTTGTCCTGAGTTTTAACATCTGGTTTCTTTTGCCCTTGTTGAGCTTGAACCGGTTTGACTGGTGCTTGTGTCTGCTGCTTCTTTTCAGGTTTAACTTCACCAGTTCCAAGACCTGACTTCTTGCCTTTACCTTGAACTTGCTGTTTGCCTTTGCCTTGCTCTTGAGCCTTGGCAGCTTTCATTTTTCTAATGGATGCCTCTCTCACTGCTTGCTGCTTGAGCCTCTCCACCTGCTGAGCTTGCTGCTTAGCACGGACAACCTGAGGAAGCTTCTTGTCTGCAGCCAGTTGCTTCATTCTGGCATTCTGAAGCACCTGCATCTGGGCCTTCTTTTTCGCCAGTTTTGCTTTAACATCTTCATCTACCTCAACATCCTTTCCAGGTTTCTTATCTTTGTCATTATTGTTATCATCATCATTACCTTTCAATTCTACTCCAAAGAATCTTTCAGACAGTAGTTCAACAATGTCATACTTCTCTTCATGGGCCTTCTGCTTGATTGGAGCATATTTCACTGCAGGTTCTTCTTTGGTTCCATCCTTGTCATCCTCTACATCAAACATGCCCATCAAGGAACTTGCCATCTGGGAGAAGAGGCTGCTCTCAGAATGACTTCCTCCTTTCTTCTTCCTCTTCAACCTTTTCTTGGGGTCAAGTTTACATCCATCCTTATCACATTGTCCCTTCTCCTCACTATCAGGGATGCCATCCCCATCATCATCATCGTCAAGTCTGTCAGGAATTCCGTCATTGTCATCATCGTCATCCAGGTAGTCGGGAATACCATCTCCATCAGTGTCAACCTCTCTGTCTGGTATGCCATCACCATCAGCATCCTCATCCAAGTAGTCAGGAATGCCATCACCATCAGCATCTTCCTTGTCATCTGGGATGCCATCATTGTCATCATCATCATCAAGATGGTCAGGAATGCCATCACCATCCTGATCCGGGAGCTTGTCAGGGATGCCATCACCATCAGCATCCAGATCCATGTAGTCAGGTATCCCATCCCCATCAAAGTCTTCTTTGTCATCAGGTATGCCGTCACCATCATCATCATTATCCAAAACATCTGGGATGCCATCATTGTCATCATCATCATCAATATAATCTGGAATACCATCTCCATCACTGTCTTTCTCCATAAAGTCAGGGATTCCATTGCCATTGGCATCAGTATCACTAACATCTGGAATTCCATCATTATCATCGTCATCATCAAAAAAATCTACAATTCCATCACCATCTGTGTCTTGTTCAAGTTCATCAGGAATTCCATCCCCATCTTGATCCTCATCTTCATCATCAGGAATTCCATCATTATCATCGTCATCGTCTAGGTAGTCTGGTATACCATCCCCATCCGTGTCCCTCTCCTGGTCATCAGGGATACCGTCGCCATCATCATCCTTGTCCAAGTGGTCTGGGATTCCATCACCATCATCATCATCATCCAAATGATCAGGAATTCCATCTCCATCTGTATCAATTTGATCTTCATCCTTGATGCCATCACCATCGTCATCGTCATCAAGATGATCAGGGATACCGTCATTATCATCGTCATCATCCAGATAGTCGGGGATGCCATCCCCATCAGTATCAATTTCCTGGTAGTCAGGAATTCCATCACCATCTGAATCTTCATCAAGAGCATCAGGGATGCCATCATTGTCATCATCATCATCCAGATAGTCGGGGATGCCATCACCATCTGTATCAAGTTCTTGAGAATCAGGGATGCCATCACCATCATCGTCATCGTCAAGATGATCAGGAATACCGTCATTGTCATCGTCATCATCAAGATAGTCTGGGATACCATCACCATCTGTATCTAACTCTTGGTCATCAGGAATACCATTGCCATTGTCATCATTGTCAAGGTGGTCTGGGATGCCATCATTATCGTCATCATCATCCAGATGATCAGGAATGCCATCTCCATCTGTGTCAACAGCTAAATGATCAGGAATTCCATCACCGTCATCATCATCATCTTCATCATCTGGAATGCCATCATTATCATCATCATCATCAAGATAATCTGGAATACCATCACCATCTGTGTCAACCTCTTGATAATCTGGAATACCATCGCCATCATCATCTTCATCCAAATGATCAGGAATTCCATCATTGTCATCGTCATCGTCCAAATAGTCAGGAATTCCATCATTGTCTGAATCTACTTCCTGATAGTCTGGAATACCATTTCCATCATCATCGTCATCGAGATAATCTGGGACACCATCTCCATCTGTGTCCTTTTCTTGCCAGTCGGGGATTCCATCACCATCATCATCATCATCAAGATAGTCTGGAATTCCATCACCATCTGTGTCACCCTCCTCACTGTCTGGGATGCCATCATTGTCATCATCATCATCCAAGTAGTCCGGAATACCATCTCCATCTGAATCACCTTCTTGGTTATCAGGGATACCATCACCATCATCATCATCATCCTCACTATCCGGAATGCCATCACCATCATCATCATCATCTAGGTAGTCCGGAACGCCATCACCATCGGTATCAACTTCTTGCCAGTCGGGAATTCCATCACCATCATCATCATCATCAAGTTCATCTGGTATACCATCATTGTCATCATCATCATCCAAATGATCTGGGATTCCATCACCATCAGAATCAATTTCCTGGTCGTCTGGGATACCATCACCATCATCGTCATTGTCCAAATGATCAGGGATGCCATCATTGTCATCATCGTCATCCAGATAGTCTGGGATGCCATCTCCATCAGTGTCTTGATCCTTGTCATCAGGAATGCCATCACCATCATCATCTTTATCCAGATGGTCTGGAATCCCATCACCATCGTCATCAAGGTCCAAGTGATCTGGAATTCCATCACCATCCGTGTCAGTTTCTTGGTCATCAGGAATGCCATCACCATCATCATCATTATCAAGATGGTCAGGGATGCCATCATTGTCATCGTCATCATCAAGGTAATCTGGGATACCATCACCATCTGTGTCAAGTTCTTGAGAATCAGGTATTCCGTCACCATCATCGTCATCATCCAAATAGTCTGGAATTCCATCATTGTCATCGTCATCATCAATGTCATCTGGGATGCCATCTCCATCAGTATCTAACTCTTCGCTGTCAGGAATTCCATCGCCATCATCATCATCATCAAGGTAATCAGGGATACCATCATTATCATCATCATCATCAAGATAATCTGGAATGCCGTCACCATCCGTATCCCTCTCGAAACTATCAGGAATGCCATCACCATCATCGTCATCATCCAAATGATCTGGGATACCATCATTGTCGTCGTCATCATCAAGATAGTCAGGAATTCCATCCCCATCTGTGTCAAGTTCTTGACTATCAGGAATCCCATCTCCATCATCATCGTCATCAAGATGATCCGGAATTCCATCATTGTCATCATCATCATCAAGGTAATCAGGAATTCCATCACCATCTGTGTCCACTTCCTGACTGTCTGGGATACCATCACCATCATCGTCATCATCAAGGTAGTCAGGGATACCATCATTGTCATCATCATCATCCAGATAGTCTGGAATACCATCACCATCTGTGTCAAGTTCTTGAGAATCAGGAATACCATCACCATCATCGTCATCGTCCAAATAATCTGGAATTCCATCATTGTCATCATCGTCATCAAGGTAGTCGGGAATTCCATCACCATCTGTGTCAACCTCCTGGCTGTCTGGGATACCATCCCCATCATCGTCATCATCTAAATGATCTGGGATGCCATCATTGTCATCATCATCGTCTAGATAATCTGGGATGCCATCACCATCTGTGTCTAGTTCTTTGTGATCTGGGATACCATCGCCATCATCATCATTGTCTAAGTGATCAGGTATCCCGTCACCATCATCATCGTCATCCAAATGATCAGGGATGCCATCACCATCAGTATCAATTTCCTCATCATCAGGGATGCCATCACCATCAGCGTCATTATCAAGATGGTCAGGGATGCCATCATTGTCATCATCATCATCTAGATAATCTGGGATGCCATCTCCATCTGTGTCCTTCTCCTGGTTGTCAGGGATACCATCACCATCATCATCATCATCCAGATGGTCAGGAATTCCATCATTATCGTCATCGTCATCCAAATAATCTGGGATGCCATCACCATCTGTGTCAATTTCTTGGTCATCAGGGATTCCATCACCGTCATCATCATTATCGAGATGGTCAGGGATGCCATCATTATCATCGTCATCATCAAGATAGTCTGGGATGCCGTCTCCATCGCTGTCCTTCTCCTTGTCATCAGGTATACCATCACCATTATCATCATTGTCGAGATGGTCAGGAATTCCATCATTATCATCATCATCATCGAGATAATCAGGGATACCATCACCATCAGTGTCCACGTTTTTCTGGTCATCGAGGTGATCAGGGATGCCATCGTTGTCATCGTCCTCATCAAGGTAGTCAGGGATACCGTCACCATCTGAATCAACCTGCTTGTCATCAGGGATACCATTTCCGTCATCATCTCCATCAAGGTGATCAGGGATGCCATCATTATCGTCATCCTTGTCAAGGTGATCGGGGATGCCATCACCATCAGAGTCCTTCATGGCATCTTCCTTTTTGAAGAGGAACATCAGCTTTCTGCTGCAGAAGGTGCATGTTTCCTGAAACACATATTTGATAGGGCTATAATGACATCAGATAGGCATTATTTAACAATGAGGTTGTGACAAGGATCCTTAACTTTCATGCTTACGTTTGAACTTGTTGGGTATGGCAGTTGGTACAGTTTAGAATCAAGGTGATCAAAAGATAATTTTTGACTATAGGTGTGCATGTTTATGGACATATCCTAAGGTGTCCAGTTTGAGTAAAGACTTGCTCTTGTTGAAATATTAGAAAAATGTTTAGTGAGAACCTCTCAAATCTGTCTCAACTCATTTCAGTATCATCTACACGTTTACAGTTGTTATAACTCAAAAACATGCAAGTGTTGAAAAGAATCTCATTCTCTTTCAAGACTGACTGACTGAGTTTGATTTTACGCCACTCTTAGCAATATTCCAGCTACATCATGGCGGGGGACACCAGAAATGGGCTTCACACTTTGTACCCATGTGGGGATTCGATCCCGGGTCTT
>VKKT01008378.1:22966-36837 GCA_008038995.1 Haliotis laevigata | reverse complement strand
GTCGAGATCACGGGAAGTTAGTGGGTCCCCAAAACGTAATTTGAAATCATCCAACAAATCCAAGTTGCTATCCTCGTCAGAAGAAAACTTGTCATTCTGCTGCTCAATAAATGTATTTTGGGTTACGAAGATTTCGTCGGCCTCTTTGTCACACATCGTGAGCGTACACTTAGTACCAGCGAGAGAGTTTCTAATCTCATGTGTGCTCTTATACCACGTAACCATGCCCGCTCCACGTGCAAACTGTTAACATTATAGGGTGGCGTTCGGGTAGCGCATGCAGAGCAAGTGCATTACGCGTACAAGACAAGGTGTTGGCTGCCGGTCGCATCCCAGCTGACACCGAATGTTACATCATTTGGGACCTGTTCCATCAATGTTGTTCTACTCAGTACATGTACACAAAACATTTGCACAAATTGAAAATAATACATATTTGTGTTTTACATTCATGACGGTTCAGAAGTCTGAGAAAACACTTCTCCTCGGTTTTGGTAGCAAATGTAAACCCTAGGAGTCGGGAACACCGCCTTCTCGATATAAACACTATATTACGATTTCAAATAGCTTTTGTCTCCAAGCTATGGATATTTCATATGTGTTTACGGTTCATAAGTCGTCGGATAAAACACTCCCCCTCGGTCTTGGTCGGGATAGTAAAACCTGAGAGCAGCAGGGGCGGAGCTTGTAAAACCGAGGGCGAAACTGTCATTTAAAGTCATACACATTTACCCATTCTCTTATCCCATCATCCCATGGTTCACAGAACAGGAGGTGGTAAATGTTATAGTCTTAGAATGTTCCAAAGATGATCATCTGTGTTTTTAATGGTTTTTTCTATATCTTGTTAATCAAGGAATCAAAAGCTTGAAACATCACCTGACTGTACATTATTGATGAACAATTAATAACAATCAGCGTATCATCTCAATTCACACCAGATATTGTATAAAACGTAGAGTAGTTAAGCGTTCGTGGGGCTGTAGTCTTTGTGCTATAATTAAGATGAAGATCAATACACAGTTTTGGCATTGCTCATCGGCAGTGAAGTGTCGATAAAGAACACAAGAAGTCACGGTATCGTGACATCGAAAGCCATAGCGTTTGTTTTGCCATACTCCCAATGGAGGATTTCGTCCCTATGTCAAGGCATTTTACCAGGAACCTGATTGTCATGTTTTGGGACTAAATGCCCGAAGGCTCTTGGTGCACTCTCAAACCGATGAGCTCATCTCGCTAATGTCTCTACATCAGTCTCAACCATACGCGCTTCTAATGTTACATTCATGTTCATGGATGTAACCATAAGGCGATGTTTTGAACGACCACTAAACAGCCTAATATGTGTGGCCATAGAAGCAGTTTTACATGTTCTGCTTGTAATGTGAACGTGATTTGCTTCAAACAAAGTGTACGGGGTCGTTTCATTACCTACAGGATCTTGACATAAACAATGGTTTTACTGAAAGCGATCGTAAAGCCAACTATCACATATGCAGGGTGGCATTCAGAATAAACAACCCACAATCGTCCTGTATGAAGATCAATCTAAAATGCCATTGTTGTTATTTTCTGTAAACTGGGGCAATTCCATTTATCTGTGTAATCTGTAACATAGTTAAACTCTTATGATACTCACCTCATGGAAGAGGAGAATGGCCAATCTGATGGGGTTTTCAGTCCACCATAATCATCACTACAAGCAAAATTGGCCCTCAGGTACTGTGTGCTCTGAGAACCAGAATTAACAATTATATTTTCATTTACAGAATTTGAAAAATGAGCACTGACTCAGATATCTGTTTACAAAGAATGACACAGCATATTAAAGGAGAATACTAGACAATTGCAATAATTTGCTGGGTGAAAGATAAAGTTATCAGGAACCTGTACCTCAGTTCATATTTCCAAACAAAATGGTTTATGATTGTTTTTATCGCGGAAACAGTTTCTGTTATCTGAGCTTCGGCCATTTTGCATATTCCGCTGGAACTCAAGTGACCTTTCCGCTTGTGACGTCATATGTGACAAGCGTCCGCCATATTGCCAAAGAACAAGCGCTACAGTAATACAAATCGTGTTGTTTCTGTCGTTCCCTGTTACAACTTTCTGTCAGTGGTATTTTTAACATAAATATAAGTCCGACTGCCAGTCGAATTGTCCCCGCCACTAATTGCTCCAGCAAATTTGGTCAAATTGCCCCGGAGGGGTAGTCAAAATGCCCCAATTTATTTCAAATGATTAAATATAGGCCGAAAAATGCATAGTTTTGTCAGCTTTGATATTATGTTCGTCATATAAAAGTATATACATAGTTATGAGTTTACTAATGAAACATTTATCAGAAATATTACTTCCTAACAACTTTTATATGAACATAATATCAAAGTTGACAAAAACTATGTATTTACGACTTATATTTAATCATTTTAAATAAATTTGACCAAATTAAAATGAGTGACCAAATTTGCTGGGGCATTTCGTAGTTGGGGCAGTTCGACTGGTACCAATGAGATAATATATTATCAAAMTCAGAGAGAGATTTCACATGAGCTTGAAAATGTTTCGCTATAACGTTCTTTTCGGTTTGGAACCCTAAATACTGCAGTCTAACCGAAACATTGCCGAATAGAACGGTAAATCATGAATTAATTGTTGCTTTCATTGTTTTCCATTTTGTCCAATTACGCATGTCGGCATCAGACTCGCTATTTGTCAGTAGTGTGTGGTGTATTCTTGTTCCGTTCCCCACTGGCTGACAAGATGTCATTCTAAGGCGATGACCGAGTACCATAACTATTTCCATAACCAATGGGGAAACATACATTGTCCTGACTAGTATTTTATAATTTGTCAGTAGTATTGATACGGTAGTCAAACATCCATTTCAGAAATGACATCAGGAACATATTTTACTGCTTCAGAATCCATGGACACTGTTAAGTTGTGAGGTAAAATCAAAGAGGAAGCCATCAGCAACAGGCACATTATGACGCTATGTCACGTGATACCTCCTCTGTTCATTAACTGTCGGGTGTTTCCGTAAAAGGCGGACATAAGAGTACGTTTTTTATGTTTATATTGCTATTTTACAAACATTTTTTCAATTGTAATCACGGAAGGTGACTTTTAGAATATCCTTTACAATTTATCAAAAGTTTTCGTATTCACCTTTAAAACAAGCACAATGTCACAGTTCAGATTGAAACACATATCTTTTTGTTTTGCTATCGTTATATTTTGCTTTTGTTTCTAAACCGACGATCTGAAAGATAGTACAGCTGCACCGAATGTAAGAAAATGTCACTCTATCCCCATGTGTGGAGACATTTACCACGAGCATCCGTGTATAACCCAGTGGTATCTCCTCCCGTAAAGTGTGCTGCAACATATCCGTCCGTCAAGTGTGCGGTGATATTTGTTTCCGTCATTCCTACAGTGAAGTCTCCTCTCTCGTACGAACGATATCTCATCCCGATGTGTCTTGTCCTATGAGGCCTACATCAAGCCTCTCCCACAAAGCCCTAGTCCAGATTAAGATATGATATCTTTGGTTTGTTTAAGTACCTGGTTTCTTCCTTTTTGAAAACCTTGTCACAGAATCAAGCCAGAAAAAGGTTGTTTCCTCAGGTGTAAAACTGTACTGTTTGCTGGAGACAGTGTGCCGAAATGAAATAGGTTTGACCCGTGCTTCCACTGAACAAAAACGAAGATTTGAAAGTGAGTAGTGAATGTCTTGTGTTTTTGTCAAAATGTTTCATCTAAATGAAATCTTCTTTGCAATAAACCTGGAAAAACAATATAGTATATTTCTTAGTCTTATATGTTTTTTTAAACTTGCACACTATACTACATCAGGTTGGTATGGACTCCTTGAGACGACATTGTAGCGATGACAATTTGTCGCGGTGCCTTTACAAAATAGGCAACACCATGTCCAAATTAAACAAAACATACTAGTTTGACCATTTGGTATGTTGTCGCATTGTCTCTTTTCACCTTGTTGTCCTTTGGTGACAATTTTATTCAAAATGTGACAATTGGTCAGAATGTATATAGTCACGATTAAGTCAATTTGGAAACATTTTGGTATGCATCCAATCCAAGCGACGAACACTACACATTCGTTATTTCAGTATCATCCAACTATCAGTTCATAAAAAAGTATTTCAGATTATTGTGGGATAACTTTCTGGATATCTCCGTCAATGATGTCGTCTCCGTTCAAACACTGTAATGCCAGTGATGGTCTAGTTCCAAATGCATGTCATCTCCAGTCCATTTGATCAAAAGTTTCTTCCGCGTGCTCGTCTCGGTGGAAACCAAACTACAAGACCTCAAAAGTTTCTGCGAATCTATTGATTTTAGATCAGTATGTCCAGAAAGAGGCATTGCCTACACTAGGTACCTGCAGATGATGTGATGAATTTCCCATAAAAAACAGCCTTGCTAGCAGGCAGGCAGGCCAACATCTACAGGTTTATTATGTCTGTGATATACTTCACATCAGAAAAATCGGAAACACCCTATCGTCTAGACACGTCATGTTTCATTGAAACTATAAACAGTTTGATCACTCCACATTGTAGCAGATTCAGTCACTTGCTTCCTTAACACACAACACCCATCCTCTGTAGACTGGTGTCTGTATTCGGATCAGATGGGAGTTTGATGGACACATTCTGGACATGACTGGACAGTGGACAGACTAATGATGTTTGCTGTATTCACAACCACGTAATAACATACAAGGCTCGTTATCTACGTAGATGTAACTACCTTCGTATTTCGTTAACCAGAATAGAGTGATGATGCTAGAAGCGGTGGACATCATATTGTCATGTCTGTTAGTCTGATTGTTTTGAGTGTGAATGACCATATAACAACTTCCATTTCCATCCTCCGTTTTCTACCTAGGTATAGATCGGTATTCCTACATCTCTACACTAGAGTCCAGAAGTTGAAAATCGTGTTTGATTCTTACTAAATTGAGGTTGTTTTGACTGTAGTCAATGACTAAGTTCCTGTTTGGACAAAATATGATCATGTCGAAAAGTCAACAAACATGCAAAAGCAGTTGTTAGCAACATTACCAGAGCAAACACAGCATTTGACAATATGTCTCAAGAACGCAGCAGCTTATTGCTTTTTATAATTTGACATATGTAGAACCGGGACATGTTTCAAGGAAAAAATAATGAAACATATTTAGGAAATCTTGCTTAGCCTGATAACCCAAAGACAACCAAACATTTATGAGGGGCAAAATATAGTTTGTGTTTGCTTATTGATATCATCATGCACAATCGATACTGGGTTAAATGTAAATCGATGCCAAATTAGGTTTGTTGGGTACCTATCGTGCAAAGTTTCACTCTTGTACCAGTGACTTGCGACATCACTATCCCAAAGACTATACCTTGTTCCTTCTGATGCCACGTTATGTTTGCACTCACTCGCACAACCATGAATGCTCTGTGTTAATGTTACATTCCACATGCCTGTTATTAATGTTTCACTGAATATTAAGTCTATTGTCTTGAATGTATCAAATGTTATAAAGTTTGCACGATATTTCACTATGTTCTTACCTCATTACAACTTGGCAACCAAAGTATAACAAGGTGTTCCTGCCACTTATCTGTTCACTATACAACATCCTCATAACAAATGCCTGTGTCTGACCACGTTTTATCCACTTTCTTAATAATGGGCAGAATTGTTCTATAAATACAATACACGAATAGGAGCAGAATTTTACTTTAACATGGTTTTTTTCCTTTCATTTTGTCAGGCATTTTGAAATGTTTGATATGTTCAGTAATAGTCTTTGTCAGGCTGTTGCATATGTGATGGGAGTACAATCAATTACATTTGATCAATATATCCCCTTTTAAGTTCCATTACTTAATTATATCTCATCATTCTCCTTAGTAGGTGGCAGTTGAATGTCTTCCTCATCTAGAATCATCTTTCAGGGAATCACTTTTCCCTCTTGAACAGTTCTGCCCTCATCACTGGCAAACGAGCACCATCCCTACCTAATATGTCCACATGGATGGGTGTTTGGACTTACTCCTTGGTTTTTGAGATGCCTGATTGCACTATTTTGGATATTTTGTTTTCCATTTTCATGAACTTTCAGTTCAATATACTTACTTAGGACTGAGGCTCAAATGTTCCTGCATTGTCACTATTATGGGCGCAGAAGAATGCTGCCTGGTTGTGTACTTAATTCAATTTTAGCCTTGTATACACCTTTCCTAGTTAGGCTTAGTATTTAAAACACCCCTCGTAATCTGTTCTGAAACCGTAAATTGAGTTTAGATTTTGTCGTCAAAGTCATCAAAGTCTTCAAAGGTCGCTATGCTAATTTACGTTACCAAAATGTATATGTGTTTGTGATAGGCCATATGACTTTTATGTTCTTGAAGAGATTGGTTTCTAAAAGTTTAATTCCTCAGAAAATTTCTTTTAAGTCTACGTGCGTTAACCTTATGATTCCAAGTTGTTCCAAACTTCAGAACACACTGCTTAAGTCAGTAAATACATCCCTTCTCGTCGTAATGTTCTGTATTTGACGGTGTGTTTGTGATGGATTGTAACAGGTGCTGATCAGCATAATAACACATGTATATATCATTTGTTGTCGATCAATAGCCATAGACCAAGTTCAGCAAGTTTGTGAATGTTTGTAATTATGAACTAATCATCATTTATTTGTATAATTTGTAAAATGAAGATATTTTAGACAGTATATTACAGTTGACAAGGCGATACATATTCCATTGGGTTTTTACAACAAAAAAACAGAAGTTGTTAGAAATGAAGAAATTCCTACTCGGAACATCAAATGGTGGCTACTTAAGGTATAAATCTTACCGGTTTTTACATGTGTGTCACAATATAAACTATTCCGTTTTCAATCAATTTTATGGCCTTGATACAGTCGCTCCCTTTAAACGTTGTTTTCCAATCTGAAATTCCATTTTCTGTCCAAATCTTAAAAGGTATGATGTTAATCTTAAGATATCTGTAGTTGATTCTGAGTTTGAGTAACCATACCAACGAGTTTAGAGCTTGATCGTGTGTTGCTAGTGCATGAATAAATCCTCAATACTACATTACCCTCCGCAGTCCCGAACGCAACAGCTCATGCGCTGCACAAAATAGAATTTGATCAGAATCCTAATGGAAGCAGAGGAAGTTATATTTGTGAAACAGTTTGGTTTGGGTTTGTTAAAGGCACATAGTCATTTGTTTGAGTTTTATGTCGTTTCTTGTTTCAGATTATAGTCACGTGTCGACTACAGTGAAAGGAGCAAGCCGATGGACTATTCACGAATGATCTCAAGACACGAGGTGTGCAGATACAGTGGAAGAGACCCCAGGAGACTCGATCAGCTAGCCAATAACTAACAAGGTCTGGGTTTTTTTCTTTTAGTATTTTTCCCCTGCCTCTGAATTCAGCTGATCAATTCAAACTGGATTCCATTCACAAGTCCACATTTATAGACTGGGTCATGGCGAACTATGTAAGTTACATGCCCAACGCACTGGGCATATTTCCGTCGACTGTCTTTCATTTAAATCTCTTCAGCTTTCCATCACCCATAAAATAATGTGATAGTGAAACCAGATCAGTGGGGAATACATAACATCTCGATGTCAGAGACTAAGTGTGTCGGCCAATCAGCAGAGGTGATGATGGGGAAGCTAGCCAACTGGAAGTGATGGATACTGATGGATACTCGATAGATAGCAGGTTACGTCATGGACACGTTGCCAAGCAGAATGTATCAGGCTATTACCACTGCAAATGTTTCATTTTTCAGTGCATATTTATATCTTTATATCTTTGCAAGCTTGAAGTACCTTATCTTTGACCTGTCCATTCCTCTTTTGCATAAGATTCAAAAGTTCCAAAAGGAACCCATCAAAGGTTCCTGGTTATAGAGAAATTATAAATAGGCCTTTGTAGGTGGCATTTGAAGGTGTGTCCTGAATGTGGATCCCCCTTCCCCCTATCTCAATTGAACTGATTCATCGATTGGTTGTTGTTTAATGCCGATATTTTGCTCAGTGAGTCTGCTTTGTCTAAGTGCATTGTAAGCGTGATATCAAGTTGATCTCAGGGTATTTGTCTTATGTTTCCACTATTTTCCCACGAAAGTCGAATAATCGCCCTGGACCATGACATGATTCCAACTATAGATTCACCTGGATCCTTTGTTCTTTTCCCTCAAGATCCATCATGATGCTGAAACAGACCCAGAACAACCTCCCAGCTTTATAGTAGGCTACAATCGCCGCAGCGGACTCAACACCTACTTTGGAGTTTGATAATAGTAATCTGGGTATCTTCTACTCCAGCCTCCAATCAATGAAGATCAAGAGGAAAGCGGGAAATAAACTTGCGAGAAGAGAAGAGAGACGGCTGGGAGTTCTCCATAGGGTAGAATTCTTCTAAAGCAGCTGGGACGTGCCACACAATGCTAATACAGCCAAGGTTTACTGTACTTTTGCACAACTGACGTAAGAGTAAGTCGAGAACTGAATGGGTTGGTAATCCCCAATAGTGGGACCCAGACAACGTATAAAATGCGAAGTCGTGATATTCCAGACTGACACAGTATTTACGCCATCAAAGCAGAGAGAGCTGGTAGCCTGATGAAGCTGGACGGCTGGTGTTTGGGCAATCTGCTGCCAACCCACGCCAATGACCAAATAGCCATGCTCGATGCAGTAACATTGGGGTCATTAGACTTAAGAAGGAAAGTCAACTCTGCAGTTTAGGTTCGACAATTGCAGTTCTGGGTTTACAGACCACTGTATAAACTGTATAATTCTCATGGTATTTGACCTGTATACACGAAATGCAATACGAGTAATAAAAAGTAAAGTAATTGATGTGGCAAATGCATTTTACGTCAATGTAATGTAAACAGATCATTAGGGAATGATATTGATCTTCAATAGATGTATTGCAAGCAGAACACATACGTAAACATGTAAACAGGTAAAACTTTGCATCTGAATGTAATAACGATAATGCCAACATATTTGTTTAAATACTCAAATGTCTGCCAGGTACATGTTCCCTGTATGTCACACATCGTTTGCAATACGGGTCGGTTCAATGATAACATGTCCTTTCTTCCTCAGAACCCATTCGTCTGTGCCTTCCTTTAAGAACGATACAAATAAGGAACGTAGTAATTGCTCCCTTTCACGGGTTGTTTCCCTCACCACTCTTTCTATTGTCACTTACACGTTGTTCATCGGTGCTTCACACCTTGTTGATCATTGCTGTAAAATGTACTTTGTTAGGTAACAAGAAGTCAATTAGACCTGGTCTCTCGGACAAACCAGAATCACTGAGCAATCAATGTACAGTTAGCGTGACATTATATGTTCTCACAGAAAAGGGAGAAATAATGCTTACGTGGAAATTAAAACTGAAATGGCTAAAACAAAGGAAACTGATGTGTCTTTCACTTTCAGCGTGGTACGATGTATTCTTAAAAAATCAACCTCTTTGCCATATTTATTGATTAATGATTTGAATTTACATAAAAAGAGGGGCGGTCGCTGAAGACCCGGTTCGATTCCCCATATTGGTACAATGTGTGAAGCAATGTGTTTCCCCCGCCGTGATATTGTTGGAATATTGCTAAAAGCAGCGTAAAACTAAACTCTGTCAGTCAGTACATAAAAAGAGTGTAAATGGCCCTTCTGGTATTCCGCAAACAAATGCAGGAGACTGTCAATTAAAGTCAAATACATATGCCCTCTAATTCTGTCCTCATTCTCTTATACCTTATTTCATGATCTGGTAAAAATGTTCCAGTATTAGAATCTTCCAAAAGGATCATCTGTGTTTTTAATTATTCTTTTCTGTTTCTTGTTAATTAAGGAATCAAATTAAAGCTTGAAAAATCACCTGAATGCACTATATTGATGAAAATTAATAAAAATGAGTTTATGGTATCAGTTCACACCAGATATTGTATAAAACGTAGAGCAGTTAAGCGTTTTTAGGGCTGTAGTCAATGTGCTATAATTAAGATGAAGATCAATACACAGTTATACAAATGCTCAACAGCCACCCATCAGTAGTGGTGTGTCGATAAAGAACGCAAGACGTCACAGTATCGTGACATCGAAAGTCTTAGTGCTTATTTTGCCATACTCCCAGTAGGGGGTTTCATCCCTATGTAAACACTTTTTACCAGGAACTTGTAAAAGAATGTCATGTTTAGGGACTAAATGCCCCAAAGTTCAAACTGATGAACCCATCTCGCTAATGTCACTACATCAGTCTCAACTATACGCGCTTCTAATATTACATCCATGTTCAGGGATGTAACCATAAGGCGATGTTTTGAACGCCCATTAAACAGCCTAATCTATATGGCAATCGGTGTTCTGTTTGTAATCTGAAAGTGATTTGCTACAAACAAATTGTGCAGGGTCGTTTTATCACAAACTCTATCTACCACGAATAGTGGTTTTACTAAACGGGAATCGTAAACAACAGATATACAGGATGGCATTCAAACAACCTGCAATCGTCCTGTTTGAAGATCAGCCTAACATTTCAGTGCCGTCAATATTTCTGTAAACTGGGACAACTTCGTTAACATTCTAATTACATCTGTATCTGCATACCTTTTAATAAGTTAACTCTTATAAGTTATTTTATGTTTTCACTCCACCAGGATTATCACAACAAGCACATTTGACCCTCAGATACAGTGAGCCTCAGAACAAGAATTTACAAAATATTTCCATTTGCAGGATTTGATTCAGATATCTTTCAGCACTGCTTCAGATGTACCTGTCTACAAAGAATGATACGTCTTAGAAGCCAAGCACAATCTCACAGTTCAAATTGAAACGCACTTCTCTTTGTTTTGTTTTCTTCGCGATAAACTGATGATCTGAAAGATAGTACAGCTGCACCGAATGTAAGAAAAGGTCACCTTGTCCCCATGTGTGGAGACATTTACCACGAGCACCCGTGTATAACCCAGTGGTATCTCCTCCCGTATAGAGTGCTGCAATGTCTCCGTCTGTCAAGCGTACGGTGATAGTTGTTCCCATTATCCCTACAGTGAAGAGTTCAAGCCCGGGAAGTCGACAAATGAAGATTTACCACCCAAAGTTAGTGTCGACTCTGCGGGCATCGCGGACTAATGTTGCGCTTGGCTAATTTCAACTTTGTCCTCGGGCACGAGGGGAAGTGCAGCCGCTCGTCTCACAAGCTTGGTTACATCCTCATCGTGTTTGTATTCAGTTGCCAGTCCGATCTTTTGGACACGACGCCATATTTACTGTGTGTAGTCGAAAAAACAACCACGTCTCTGGGTTCCAGGGAAGACAGCAGCAACGGGATTGTGGGATGCACGCTCAAAGTCAATCTGGAAAGTTGTTGGTACCAGCTGATGTCCTAGGTTCGCCGAGGTCTGCTTCAGATAGGTAAACATCCGTGTGTATGAGTCCTCGGTTCTGTCTGACACGATTCCATAACGAGTGGCAACATATATCCTTGGAATTCAGCATGGATGGAATATAACTGGTCGAAGAGCCTAGGGCATGTTGAGGAAGTCCCGTCAGCAAATAGGACGTCAGCATCACTTAGCAGTTCTAGATGCTTCTCAGTGGTGAATATGAAGATAGGAGACTGTCCCTCCAGTCGATGTAAGAATCTTTCCCCTGCCTCTGTCCTGGTCCACTGGTCCTGTAGGTCGATGGCCTGTAAGGTCGTTCGTTCTTTGGAGATTTAACAAGCACTATCAGTGCAGCCGATTTCGCACTTGGTGATGAATTCATTCTGCAAGTGACTTATATTCACCAACGACACTAATTGCTTTAACCCAATAACCGATTTACTAAAACAATCCAAAGTCATGAGATTTGAGCAAAGGATTATCACTGACTTTGTTCTTTTGTTCTTAAAATATAAAAAGATTGATATCTAAACACTAATGATATACTCATCGGAGTGTATCATTTACTCTCAAAACATCACTACTTAATATATAAACACTACCCGAAAAAAACAAAGTCAACAAAAGCAGTACAGCACCTGTAGAACCTGTAAGTTCACAGGCAATTACTGTCAAAACATCACTACTTAATTATCTAAACACTACCCGGGAAGTCGACAAAAGCAGTACAGCACCTGTCTACAAACCGGGACTCAGTTTGTCGACTTCCCGGGATAACTGAAATTTCATTTGTCGACTTCCCGGGCGGACACCCAGTGAAGTCTCTCTCGTATCTTGAAACCAGCAGTTCATATAAAGATATTTCCGATTATTGTAGGATAAATTTCTGGATCTCCCTGTCAACAATGTCGCTTCCAGGTTTAACACTGTTGTGAAAAGAAAAATATATAAAAGATGTAAAAGTCCAGTCTATTTGATCCAAGAGTTTCTTCTGCGTGCTTGTCTCGATGGAAGCCAAACAACAAGAACTCCAGAATCTGTTGTTCTATTTAAGATCAGTATGTGCAGAGAGAGGCATTACCTAGACTAGGTACCTATTATGCTATTAAGTTAAGAATATCTAAGTATAAAACAGCCTTGCTTGCAGACAGGCCACCCCATACAGGGCCTAGATTTTCGAAGCTCTCTTAGCGCTAAGATGGTCGTAAGTTAATGTTAATGCATGGCACTTCCGACTATCTTAGCGCTAAGAGAGTTGCGAAAATCTAGGCCCTGGATTATTATGTCTGTGATATAATTCTCATCAGAAATATCGGTAACACCCTATCGTCTAGACACGTTATGTTTCATTGAAACTATAAACAGTTTGATCACTCCATATTTCGGAAGATTCCGTAACTTGCTTCCTTAACACACCACACCCATTTTCTGTTGACCGGTGTCTGTATACGGAGCAGATGGGAGTTTGAGGGACACATTCTGGACAAGTGTGGACAGTGTTACCCCCAGACTAATGATGCCCGTTGTATTCACAACCACGTAATAACATAAAAGGCTCGTTATCTTGTGAGAGGTGTAACTACCTTCACTTTCTCGTTGGCTGAATTGAGTGATGAGGCGAGAAGCGGTGGCCATCATATTGTCATGTCTGATAGTCTGATTGTTTCTGTCTGAGTGGGAATATGACAGCAATAATCATATAATAACCGCCATTCCAATGCTCCGTTCTGTCAACCTGGTTATGGATCTCCATTCTATACTCTGGACACTGGAATGCACAAGTGAAAAAGCGTGTTTCGTTCTCACTTATTTGATGGTGTGTTGATTGTAGTCAATGACTAAGTTCCTGTTTGGACAAAATATAATCATGTCTAAAAGTCAACAAACATGCAAGAGCAGTTTAGAAACATCACCATATACTCACAGCAAACAGTGTCTTTTTACGTCTCTCAAGAACACGGCAGAATATTGGCTTATATAATGCTACATATATAGAACCGGTACATGTTTCAAACAAACACCAAGAAAATAATATAATTCAGTAATAATTAAACCTATGAAGGAAACCTAGGATAGCCTCCTATCCCAAAGACAAACAGTTATGAGGGGCAAACAATATTTTGTGCCTGCGTATTGATATCATCATGGACAACTGATATCCGCTTAAATGTTAGTTGATGCCAAATTATGTGTGTTATGTATCTGTCGTGCAAAGCTGCACTGTTGTACCAGTGACTTGCGACATCACTATCCCAAAAACCTTACATGTTCCTTGCTCCTTCTGATGCCACGTGACCCGTGAAGATCCGGGGTAGAATAGGTCTTCATCTACCCATGCTTGACACAAAATGCGACTTTGCTTGTCGTAAGAAGCGACTAACGGGATCGGGTGGTCAGGCTCGCTGACTTGGTTGACAC
>VKKT01008376.1:17380-33846 GCA_008038995.1 Haliotis laevigata | reverse complement strand
CCCTAAGACATCTGGACTTCCAGACTTTGTGATTTCATTTCGTGATATGCGGGAATAAACATAAATAAAATCTTAGTGAATAAATAAAATACTGCTGTATTATTTCTTTCCGAGTCGTTTCATGGTAATCCATTTTGTATCAAACCATCTGTCACTACGATTGGTCAAAATAGAACATGTRGGGACATGATTTGGGAAATCCATTACAGCGACAGTTAAGTATGATTCTTTATGCTACTATCAGTCGTCATTTTAGATTTCTATCTTCAAACTTGAGTGAATGAATGAAAGGTTTATTCGCTGTATAAATTTTCACGGTAAAAACGAAAAGCGCGAAAATAAAACCTGCGCGATATATAATACGTTTACAGTAATGTATATTTTTAATTCTTATCCTATCTCAAGTTCTGTACTCTCTGTCTTAGGTTGGACTGGCTGGTTATGACTGCAATCTGCCGATTGACTGCATAGATCACTTGTGATGGGTTGCTTCCAATAAACCCCTTAGCGTTACACAGCATAAAACTCTCAGGGAGTGGGCGCTCCTGAGTTTATGTGGTTTTCACAACGTATCATTTGTCAAAAAGACAAATGAAAGAACTCAAACAGGTTTCCCTGCTTCGCCCCGATTTCCAGAAACTCTAGTCTGACTTGCCCCTGCTTCAAAACCATCCCCTGCGATCACACACAAAGGCAAAAGGCAGAATGGCTTGGTTAGCTGAACTGTTTAACATTCATTTCTGAACGACATCAATTGACCCTATCTCCTGTGCTTAAGCTTGATGAAGGATGTCTCTGGCAACCTGGAGCAGAACACATCAAAATGCACTGGAATTTAGTATTCATACACCACTGACATGATTGCTCATTAGTGTAGAGGTTAATGAATATGAGTGTCGACCACCTCTGCATCGTAGCACAAGGCTGGCCTCTCAGTCTATGATGAAGTCTATGGTGACTGTACTGCACTGCCCCAGTGTCGTTCCAGGTGAGTTAGATCTATGCCCAAGGAAAGTAGAACCAAGATGAAGTCGAATGAATACACCTTATTCACTTTTCACAAGGTAACACCCATTCCGTGGATGGAGGATGTCACTATATGTGTTGTCGGGCCAAGGACAGATACTGCGTCAATACCAAACTGATGGAGTCACTTTACATCAGTCACTGAGAGGTCACGTAGTAGTGGGAGGCAAAGACCGTCTGTGATCTCCAGAAACATCCCTCAAAAATAGATGTCCACAAACAGTTGATGTGAACAGAACTACAGATCACTTTTTGGGTCATTGAGTTATGTACTCGCTTGTGTTCATCTCAATTGAGTATCCTAATATTCCTTTGAGTAAAAAATATATTGTACTCATCTCACTCAACTCATTTGGGTATTTTGCCATTTTCCATTAATTTTAAAAATACACTAAAGTTTAACTGTTAGTGTTTGTTATTTATGTTTGATCAGTAATATGAGGAACGATAAGAAAGACTGCCAGTTGCCAAGTTCATGTCCTGAAATATAACCTCTCAATATACCTGTTATTTTATTTATCAACCGGTACACAAGCTAAGATTTGGCATTTTTGTGTGTGCACATGTAAGTTCACATTTATTGAGTATTTACTAAAAATCAAGCATACTTGTATGCAATAGCCTAAATAGGAATTGAGTTTTCACATAAATATTTGCTTAATTTACGCAGATACGCAGCTTATCTGAACCTCTGTGTGAAGAGCCATCGTAGATGCTGGGCCAGAGTCTCATGAGGCCTTCACGCGGCTGGAGGGGGATACTGGTGAAGATGTAGGCATGCAGGATAGTCGATCTCATCCAGAAGGCCACCATGGTACGACAGACTTCCGTTAAAGAGGCTGTTGAGATAAACAAATATCTACCCCATACCAGTTTCGAGGACAGCCTCGATGAACTGTAGTCGTTTAGTTGGAATCCGCTCTGACTTCTTGATGTTGAGAATCAACCCTAGCTTATGGTGAATTGGAGATATTGTAGGAAGATCTGACGATTTCTGATGGCTTGTATACAATCGTTGACGTAGGCCTCGAAACGATTCCCCGACGATGCAGAACTGAGTGATGGGTTTCATGATGAGGGTAAATAGACTTGGGCCATAGCAAAGCCAATGGTTAGTAGAGTTGATATCTGCGTCAAAGGGTAGGTTCTTTGAACCAGATCATTCGTCAAAGCCAGAGATCCGACAATCGGTAGTTTATAGCCCAAGCCAAGTGTGTGATGAAAGGATCTATTGTTAGCATATGTGCCAATTTTTCCGCCAACCGGGGAATCTAAAATCAGGATGACTGGGGGTGGAAGATCCCAGTTGTGCGAAGACTCTTGACATTCATTGTTTACTGGAGTCTGCCGTCTGCACCCTTCTGCCGTAGGATGTGGATTTGAGTTCTTCTCTTGTCCTGGGTTGAAGCGAAGTTTAGCTCAAGTCGATTCCTGCAGTTCAGGATTCGTCGAAACATATTGTGCCGGGTGTCCCAATTCTCAATTAGGAAGGGAGTGTTGTTCCGTTTTAGGGCAGAGTGTGAAGATGTTTATGTGGGGATACAACTAGCAAACCTCTGCCTGAGAGTATTTTGGGAAGAGAAACCATCATGATTCTCTTCAGGTTCTTGAAAGCATACTAGGAGGTTGGTATTCGACTGTGTATCTTGGGACAATGATCCTAAGACACTTGTTACATTGGCTGTGTCGGTCTTGTAGCTTGCAAACGTATAGGTGAATGTCGCAGAAGTAGGCTGATATCTATGAGGTGGTCGTAGGGATATTCGAATCTGTATGGATCGTAGAAGTGATGTGATGTGACGCTGTAGCCAAATCATTAGCGTTTGCTGAATGTGAGCCAGAATATGCAGCCGAAGTCTGTGCCGAATTGATCGTAGATGGTTGATTCGTATTCAGAGGTTTGTCAAACTACGTGGGATTGATGATTTAGTCTAATGTCCCGTCGAATACAAGAGGATGGTCGAGTCGTGAGGAATCGTCACATCTTACTATTTTGACGATTGTTCTACGCATATGTGTGAGACCGACACACCTTAGTAATTGTAGAAGTCATAGGATCAAGTTCAACAAATGATGTGGGTTCGAAGACCACTGCCCATGATGAAACTGCTGGTCTGGGGATTGGCGAATGCCTGATCCGTCCGAAGGATTTAAAAGTCATCTAAGTTCTTCGATGCCTGATGTCTCCCCGAATCCAATGGCATCGTTGAGTTGTGAGGAACCACAGCATCTTGCAATTCTGACGAATGGGGGTTTGCCGCGTCTTGCAATTCTCACGAATGTGGGTTCGCCGCATCTTGCAATTCGAACAAATGGGGATTCGCTGTAACTTTTAATTTCCGACGAATGTGAGTTCGCCGCATCTTGCAATTCCTACGAATGGGGGTTTGCCTCATCAGGCCAGTTCGACAAATGTGGGTTCGCCGCATCTTGCGAGTTCGATGACTGTAGGTACAGAAAACATTGTATGACCAGTACCAGTAATGAAACTGACGGACAAGAGGATCGATGCATCTGAGTTCTCACTCAATAATAGTCTGACGGCATATCTAGAAGTTGTCTTGATCTGATATATATGTGGACACTCCGTCTGTGTGCCTTCTTCACAGAACTCTTGGTTTTCTTAGTTGAAGAAAGGCCGAATTCTTCTAACCTGTGTCTGGAGTTCTGATCAGCAAGGCGCTGGGACCCCAACTCCCTGTAGTTAGCAAAGCTATCCTCGTCCATCTTGATACACACGCTGCGTCTTTCTATGCAAGTTGCAAAGTCTAATGCAGTCAATGCAAGACGCATGAGGATCCGAAGTAGAAAAGGTCTTCTTGCAGTCAGCACAAACTTTCCTTTTTCTAGATGAAGATTCTTTCTTTCTCTTGATGTTAAAGTCTAATCTAAGTCAGTTTATTGACAGAGTTACAGCACATCAGCATGACAAGAAAGAGAATGACTACATATAGAGGGGTCACATGATCAACCAGAGGATATGCTGCATGCTTCACAGGAGCTGCAAGGCTGTCCAGATATGGGAGCAGCAGGGGTGTGTTCGGGCGAGTGGTTCAGAGAGGTAAACATTTTCATAAAGACGAGTTTTTATGGATGACAACTTCTTTATTGTGAAGGGTCGCGACGTTTCGAAGTATCCATAAAAACTCTTGTCTTTATGTGTATCACTTCTAAATGCCCTTCAAAGACTCCAAAAAATTTCAGTTACAGTTCGTTTCCACTCAGCTATCGAACGTAAGAGAGAGAGTACAGAACGTGAGATAGGATAAGATAGGAAAAAATACCTAACCTATCTCTCCACTAGGACATCATAGCTGGAGCTGGGATTTAGACATGTGTACTTAGTATGACTACTTAATATATCTTAAGTTTTGATTCAGTAGATGTCCACCTTAAAAATCTGACCAGGGTTTGTCTACCATGTTTACACATGCTGATCTAGTACTTGTAAGTCACCAAACATATGAGTTGCTTTTGTATGACATCATCATGTGAGGTCCTTTAAACAATGTTGATGACAGTGTGTGTCTGCTAATAAAAATTGATAAAATGTAAATATTTTCCCACTGTTCATAAGGCTTTTTTGACCAAAGGGACAGTGAGCTTCAGAATCAGCAGTTAATGATCCCTAGGATTTGACATAATGTCATTCATTGTTTAAAAACTGTTATGGGGAATAACTTTTTAAATCAATTTTAATCAAACCTCATATTCCTTGTACAGCAGTTCAAATCTGGCTCTTCTCATATCTGGGTTAGTCATCTTTTCTTTATTGTCCTCAACTTGATTCAATCCCCCTGACAAAGAGACAAAGCGGAAACAATATTAGTAAGAAATTATATGCAAAATCCCAAAGAGACAGCTTAATATTTGTCTTTACTAAAAAATTGGAAATTTTAACTATAAATTGTATATTTATACTTATCCTATCTCACGGTATGCACCTCTCCTCTTCTAGTTCTACGACCATGTGTGGAAACGTGCTGTACACTAAGTTGAATCAAATCTTTCTGGCCTCTGACCACCTGACTTCTGCCCCCACTCCGATATCAGCACCTGTCAATCATCTCAATAAGCGTGCAGATCGTTCAGATGATCACATGACGTCCTGTGCCTGTCATTTTCATCTTGGAGCATCCAGTAATCTGTGATGTAGGGCAGGTCGGGTGGGATAGGATAAGTACATAAATATACAATTTATAGTTACAATTTCCAAATTTTTAAACTTGTCCTAGCTCACGGTATGTATTATCCCACTGTTGGCAGGAGGGCCGCAGATTACCCTGTCACCAGTACAACCGTGAGGACGCATGACACAAGGAGGCCAGGAGAAACGACCAACTCCCGATATGCAAACTCCAAAAAKTTGTGATGGGTTTCTTCAGATAACCCCTTGGCTTACACAGCACAAAAACTCTAGGGAYTGGGCGCTCCMGAATTAATGAAGTTTTCAGTCGCAGCTTTTGACAAGCAAAAGGATGCAGTTTGGCAAGTAGGCCCCGCCTCCCATCGATTTGTGAGGTGACCCCAGTGAATTAAAGTCGAGGACCTTAATCTGGCCAGTCCCTGCATTGAAACTACCCCCCACAGACACATTCTGGAAGGTGGTGAGGGAATAGCCCGGTTGCTCAACTAGTTTAACGTTCAGTACCAATCCCCCTAACTTACCAAAGGTGAGAAAGGACTTAGGAGCGGAATGCATCGAAAACCATGTAAGTGATTGGAAATCAACACTTCACTGACGTAATTGCTCAGACAGTAGATGACAGTAAGCGGAGTGTCGAACATTTTTGCATGTAGCACAAGAGTGGCCTCACAGTCTATCCAGTCATAGCTATGACAGTGCAGACATGCCCTAGTTCCCTAGGTGAGAATGATCTAAGCCCAAATGCAAAAAAGTAGCAAGACATGGATTACATCGATATCTTTTATTATGTACAGAGCAAAACCGACAGAAAGAAGGATTGCTTCATCTGCGAACACGAGCAGATGACAATTGCTGCCAAGACCAAAGGGCCGAACTGATGTAGACATTCCACATCTGTAACCGAGAGATCCTGAAGGTAGAGTGAGGCGAACACGGTATCCCATTTCCAAAAGCATCCCTCCACGATGGACTGGAGGGAACAATTCCTGTGACGCGCCATGGTCGAAGCAAGAGCCCGAGTCTCATGAGGCTTCGTCGTTGAAGGTGGAGGAAGGTCAGCAAAGGCATATGCACGCAGGATCGTAGACCTCATCCAAAACGCTAAGGTAGTGCGAGGGACTTCCGAGGCGGAGGCAGTGGAAAACGGAATGAACAGTCTCTTGCACAGGCCTTAGAGGCAGCCAGGTAAATCCGTAATGTACGAACCGGGCATAAGGAAAGATCTTCTTTGTTATCTGGGCCCAGGATAGTAGACAGTGGTGGGATTGTAAACGTGCGGTCCGGCTGTCCTGGTAACTGATTTTGGGCGAGAAAATCCCAGCTCAAACCAAGGAACACTTTAGCATGTCTAGACCTTTCAAAACGTACCTGAGAGACATCGAGAGCGTGCAACTCGGAAATACGGGCAGCTGTAGCCAAGGCCAACAGAAAGAAGGTCTTAAAGATGTTATGCCCTTCGTCCTGCAATACGCTTCAAAATTCTTCCACTTGTAATCATAAAGTGACCTAGTGGAGGTGCGAAGTGCTGTAGTAATGGTAGTAGCAACACCCTTGGCTGTTGGCAACCGATGTAAATGCGCCAAAGGTGAAAATGGAGCGTGAGCGGAGACCAATGTAGCTGATCGGAGTGCGGATGAACCAGTAGATCGAGGAAGTGGTACCGGATCTGGTTCAGCTATTTCTTGAAGATTTACCCTACCCTAAAGCTGAGTTGCGCGCAGTTTCAGTAGTATGCGTGGAAGAAGGGCCACTGGCGGAAACGCGTAAGCATTTAGGTCGTCCCACGGAATGGCTAGAGCATCGTTAGCCCAAGCCAGAGGGTCCGGAATCAGAGACACAAACAGAGGCAGCTAATGGTTGAACCGGGTGGCGAATAGATCCACTGTCAGAGTCGTCAACAGAAGGCAGAAGGTCTGGAACACCTTTGGGTGTAGTTTCCACTCTGTTGGGGAGGGACAGAGAATCCGCAACGACGTTCTTCACCCCTGGAATATGGTTGGCTCGCACAGAGATGTTGAGAGAGTCCACCAGGTCGAAGAACTGTTGTGTCTACTGCAGGAGTTGAGGAGACCCCGTTGACCCCATCCTGCTGATGTGCCACACAACTGCTGCATTGTCCGATCAGACCATGAGAGAAGTTGCTCATAGGATTTCTTGCTAGTGAATGATTGAATGAATCACCGCCCTGAACTCCAGAACATTGATGTGGCAAGCGCGATCTGCGAGAGACCACTGCCCTGCCACTTGCTGATCAAGAAGGAGAGCCCCCCCCACCCGTGTAGAGATGCATCCACATACAGGTGGTGAGACAGAACGAACGGCCCCAAGCAAACTCCACCGCAAATGTTCAACTCTTCCATCCACCACAGGAGATGGGGATGGAGCTCCGGAGGCAGAGTGATCAAAGCGAGCGGATCGCCCACTCTGATGTGAGGTGCCAGGAAAAGCTGCAAGGGCCGAAGTCGCAGTTGGCCCCTGAGGGTCAATGCCTGAGCTGACGTCAAGAGGCCCAGGAGCTTCTGCCATTGATGAAGCGTCCTGGGTTGCAGCAATGCAAGGGGAACCAATCTCTGTATCTTGCAGAAATGATCCCTCGGGACAAACAGTTTGTTGACCTCTGTATCGAACACTGCTCCAATGAATTGATGACGGCAAGTAGGGGCTAGTTCCGACTTCTGCAGATTGACCTAATTGGTGACGAAGTAGAAGGGCATGATCGGTCTGCACCTGAATGCAGTCGTCGATGTAAGCCTTGAAAACTATCCCCTTGCGATGGAGGAAACTGGTGATAGGCTTCGTCACCCTTGTAAACAGCCACGGGGCCGAAGAAATTCCAAACGGGAGGACACACCACTGATAGTGGGTGCCCTCGAAGACAAACAAAAGGAACTTGCGATGGGCCGGGAAGATCGGGATGCGAAGGTACGCATCCTGTAGGTCGAGGCTGACCATGTAGTCTCCTGGTTTGATAATAGTCTTGAGTAGGGCCACCGACACCATTCAAAAATGGGGCGGAGGCTGCAGAAACATCTCGTTGAAGACCTTCATGTTGAATATTAGTCTCAACTTGTCCGAATCCTTCTTGGGAACCAGAAACATTGGAGAGTAAAATCCCGGGTCGACCGGGGCCGGGCCCAGGGATTCGATCGCAAGTTTCTGGAGTAAGGTGTTTATCGTGGATCGTTGAACAGCCGTTTGCTGAGCGGGATACGTTCTGTGATCCGGAAGTAAAGTTAGAGGAGGATTGCCGATGATCGGAAGCTGAAACTCCTTGGACAAAGTGGAGAGGACGAAAGGGTCGTCCAAGATGGTCCAATTGGGAACATAAATCCCAAGTCTTCTGCCTACTGGGGAAGTCTGGATGGGCATGACTTGAGCAGAAGGACCCAGTCGCTCTCTAATGTCTGCAAGTCACTGTTTCTCAGGCCTTTGAGAGGAGGACTGGTCGGAAGCGGAAGTTGGCCATGAAGCAGTGAATGCCCATCACTGACGGCTGAAACTTCCTCTGGACGAACCCTTTCCACGAAAGGAAGCAGCAGATCCCGAACAAGGGTCCGGGTTGGAAGGTACATAACGGGCTGGCCGTCGTTGACGCAACAAGTCCTCTACCTGCAATCGTTGGAATTTCAACAACCTGTAAATGAGCATCTTGACCGACTCTGGTGGCTACATCTCTAATAGCCCCGTTGAAGAGTGACCTGCCAGACCACGGTTGGCGGAAGAGGTCAGTTCGAAACCTATCCTCACATGAGGATAAGTGAAGGGGTCCCCTGCATCGCATCGCTGTGACGTCGGAGAAAAAATGGGCCAACTGATCCAAGATGGTCTGAAACTGTTCTTGTAAGAGCACCATCGCCGCCCAAATATACACCTGTTGATGGGAAGTCGCATGTGACACCGACATAGCCACCGCCTCAGTCGTCGTCAAAACCTTGTTGAGGGGTGCCATAATCTTCCTAATGACACCATCCAAATGCAATAGCTCACGATCCTCGACCAGAAATGGCGAGTAGGCTCTCTGTTTGGAGCCCAACAACACAATGTCATCATCCACAGGAGGGGAGACGATCAGCGTAGAGAAACCATGAACATGAGAAGATGCTAAATTGAAGCGGGGAGCCGCAAACCCATCCTTAACCTTCCTCAGGTAATCAAAAGCCTCATCAAGAGAGACGCTGCCAGTTGAGTGATGCAAGGACGAGGCGGAAAGGTGATAGAACCAAAATCACCTGGCTTCATATCAAAACTAGATAGCAAATCCGATAGCATATTCCGAGGTAGGAATCAGACGCCTCATCTAGGAAATCCTCTTGGGAGACGGGGACTTCGAACGTCGAACTGCTGTTTTCTTACGGCGTTCTGTCTTAGGGCGTTTAGACGAAGACAGACCCTCAGATGTTTTACAACGGTCCCTATCTGACATGCTTCTACAAGCTACCCGGGGATATTCAGGAAAAGCATCGTCGTCGAGATCAGCACAAAAAGTGCAGCGACAAGACCAATCACAACGACCTAAGCAATCCACACATAATGCATGTGGATCTGCCACGGATAAATTACTGTTACATCTGTCACAATGTTTGCGCTTCTTAGAAACATCACGATTCGATCTACCCATGTTGAAACACAATCAAAACTCTCTGAGAAAAGCACACATCCACATGACGTAGTGACAAGAAAGAGAATGACAGGCACAGGACATCACGTGATCATCTGAGCGATCTGCACACTTATTGAGATGATATGATATCGGAGTGGGGGCAGAGGTCAGGTGGTCAGAGGCCAGTAAGATTTGATTCAACTTAGCCTACAGTATGTTTCAACATATGGTCATAGAAGAAGAGGAGAGGTGCATACAGTGAGATAGGATAAGTTTAAAAATGTGGGTTTGCTTGTGTTTGCCATGACCATGACGACACATTCTAACATGAAATACATTTCAGTTACCATGGTAACTTTCAAAATATCTGCCACTACCCTGAAAATGAATTGTTATGTTACACACATCACAGACCATAATTATTTCTATCCTACCTGCTTAATTACAAAAGACCCGCGTCACATCATTTAATTGTCCCTAAGGCTGCTGCCACATAAGTTGCTGTGTTACTCTATTTGATGAAAAACATTATACACATATAGTGTATTTTAGCCCCAGATTTGCATTTCCTAAGATGTATGGTAAAACAAATAGATATTGAAAATTTTAACTATAAATTGTATATCTATAATATTTATCCTATCTCATGTCTTGTACGCTCTCTTATGTGTTTTTGACAGCTGAGTCGAAACGAACTGTAAACAGAGGTTTGGCTTCTCCTGAAACCGTTCGCCCAAACACACCCCTGCTGCTACCATATCTGGACACTAATAGCTCCTGAGAAGCATGCAGCTTGTCCTCTGATTGACATTTTTGTGTGTATGCATGTAAGATCAAATTTATTGAGTATTTACAAAAATTCAAGCGTACTTGTACACAATAGACTTAATAGGAATTGAGTTTTCACATAAATATTTGCATAATTTATGCAGATACGCAGCTTATCTGTACCCCTGTAACACTAATTGTTTACATGGTTTACATATGAAGTCTTTATGAATTAACTAACAGTTATCAAAACTGAAGCATTTAACTGTATTATTGTTTATAGCATAGAGCATCATTGCTCTATGCAAGGAACCAGAATTTATAGCATGCTGATCAAATAATTTGAAAGTATTATGGCTATGTTAGATACAAACTGCACCTTTGATATGTTTGATGGGGTTACTGGAGTCCACTGGAGTTCGGCAGGCAGGACACTGCTGGATTCTCTGCAGCCAGACATCCATACATGGTGAGCAGAAAACATGGTTGTTTGGACACAGCACAGGCTGCTTCACCTACAACAAAATATCCAGATACTGGATAACTCATACAGGATCAACTAGATGACTCACACTCCAAAAAGCAAATCTGCACCCAAAGAAAATATATATGATTTGACATTAGTGCCAGTTATTGCTCACAAATTGCAGATCTACAAATGGATCTTAGTATTCAGTCAATTATTTATTGTAATCATATGTGGCTTACTTTACCATGTATACAGTTTTACGAGTGAGAAGCTGCATCAGTTGGTTACGTCTTCATTAACAAACATAACAATAAGAAAAATACCTTCTAAAGTTTAATTTGATGAAGATGAGGACTATTTTATGGATATACAACTTCGTTATTGTGTGTAGGCGACATTTCGACATAGCAAGTAGTGACAACGACATTAGGATCTATGTCTAAACATCGCCTATACAGAATAAAGAAGTTGTATATCCATAAAAATAGTCCTCATTCTTTTTATCTATCCAACTTCTTGAATGCCAATCAAAGAAGTTTAATTTGGTGTTTCATTTTTCATGACAACACATTAGTTGTCCAATTACTGAATCTGTAAACTTCTTGTTACATTGTTCAACTTCAAAGAACTTAGTAGTATACAATTTAACTTGGGAAAGGGCAAACTGACAAAGTCAATTATGTTTTCGGACACTGTCACACCAATGCAAATATTCTTCACACTGCCAATTTCAGTGTATTAAACTTTAAAGAAGTACGTACTCCTCGTGACAGGTAGTCTTAAAAATGACAATCTTGTGTATCGATTCTCATAACATGAAATATCAAACATAGAAATGCAAATACCTTGCCGAGACATATTTGACATGAAATGGGAAGTGTGAACGAAATTGTTGCGGGCTTGTCCCGTCTTGCATTCATCGTAGCCGCCATTAAATGTAAACAAAGAAATTAGTACATAAAAATAGTACAGGTTTTCGTAGTATTGCGGAGTATCTGCATAATGTGACAACTTGGTTAGCATTAACACCGAGCATTTTTGGAGTGGTACATGTGACCTAACATAATCTCATCGAATAAAGATCTGTTTGAAGTACAACGTCGGGACTATGTTTTGCAAGGCGAATTCTCTTACTTCCGACACGGTCATGTGTACTTCCTGTTCCGGGCAGCTGTCAAGTTCGCATTCACTTACATATGGAAGATATAATTAGATAGCTCTGTTATCAGTATGAAAAGTGCTAAAAACAGAAAACCGGATGTTCCTGGATAATGTCACTGTTAAGATCGGTTATTCAGAACTGGTTCCTCATAGGCATTGTACTAGTGATAATTTTGGCGAAAGCTAGCCCAAATGTTGGTGCAAAAGGAGGTAGGCTGAAACACAATTCAAAATTTATAAACTTTCGTATCATGATTAAATGGAAGGAGGACTCTTTGTCCAGGATCTAATATACTGTCCTATGCTTTCATGTCACACTCACAAACTTGGACCATGCATGTCATGATTTCTCTGTTGTGTATGACAGTGCCCATGATGTAAATGACTGGATTGTCACCTTCAGACTTGAGTATTTATAGACTGCCATAATATAGCTTTACTGAGGTGGCTTTATACACACACACTTCCCTGAAGAGCATCTCTCTCTCTCTCTCTGAACTTATACGGAAACACTCAACAGTTAGTGAGAAGAAGCCAGGTACCATATGACATGACATTGACCATGGAGGATTCTGAAGTTCTGAAGCAGTAAAAGATGTTTCTGATGTCACTTTTTACATGGGTGTTACACAGTATCAAATCAAGCTTTTACGTCAAGCAAAACAGAGGCACCACTTGATGTCGTATAATTTTTAAAATGGACTGTATACTTTATGAGCAATTTTATTTGTCAACAAACTGTGATACAGTTCCAACCAGCCACACCCACCCAAATTATAAATCACCAACCCTTAAGTAAAAATTATTTTTTTAAATGTGATTACAGTTCCTTTTGTGTTAAGCTGGTGACTGCAGGGAGTCTGGGATGTTTTTTTTTTTAAAAAAGCCCAAATTGATTGCCCCAGAAAATCTTTTAAACAATTATTATGCTTCAGATGAGGGAAAATAGAAATTGTCTGCTACAAAAATTACACTGTTGCAAGGAACTATTTCATTGAAAAAAAAATAGGACCCAAGTTCTCATCAATAAATTATCTTGTCTCCGCACAAGACCCCAGCCTGGTTGAGCAGAGATAATATAAGCGATGTAGATAATTTTTGACCCCAAAACTGATGATTTCTAAAATTCTAGTCTGGACAATGTATGTTTTCCTAGTTTTAGCTTATGGAAATAGTACCTGTGAAGGTCCGGGTTAGAATGAACCTTCAGTAACCCATGCTTGTCGTAAGAGGCGACTAACGGGATCCGGTGGTCAGGCATCGCTGGCTTGGTTGACACATGTCATTGGTCCCCAATTGCGCAGGTCGATGCTCATGCTGTTGATCACTGGATTGTCTGGTCCAGTCTCGATTATTTACAGACTGCCGCCATGTAGATGGAATATTGCTGAGTGCGGCGAAAGCTTATCTTACTCACTCATTATGGAAATAGGTCGTAACCTTAGAATGACATCAGGTCAGCCATTAAGAATACAGAACAAATACTGAAAAATGTCTGAGTCTGATGCCGCGTAATTCGACAAAATGAAACACAATTAATGTAACAGGTGCTTTATACTTTGCAGTTGTATTTTAGATAATGTCTTTTTCGGGTAGGCTGCAGTATTTGGGGCTCCAAACCGGAACAAATGTTATAACGAAATATTTTCAAGCTCATGGGAATTCTCTTACTGATTTTAATAATACATGTTTCTTCACAACTGGACTTGATTTGATCAATGTTAAAACATACCACTGACAGTAAGTTGTAACATGTAATAATGTAGTATAGATGCAATATTATGAAAAGGGCATGAATTATTTTTGTAAGAAATCAAGGTCTATGGTAACGGTCATGTCGTTTGAAAACTGGTGCCAAAACTATTTACCTCACCGTGGTGCCTATTTCCACTGTCTGATGACGCCGTGCAACCCCAGGCAACACAATACCCCATCTTATCAATTGCCAAAAATGACAGAAAAAAGCGGTTTACATTACTGTAACGCTTGGTCTTATGCATTATGGCAGACCTAAATCACATATGATGTCACGAGTGTGAAAGGTCACGTGGGTTTTCAGACTTGCTGGCGGAATATGCATAATGACTAAAGCTGAGAAAGCAGAAACTGTTTTCATGATTAAAATAAAAATAATCATACTTCTGCATTAGAAATTGGGGTACATGTTTCTGATGACTTTATCTGTAACCCAGTCAGTTACTGCAATTTTCCAGTAGTCTTTAAGAAAATTACTTGTGCACATGCAAAGAAAGAACCCCACAAAAACAGTTTTAGTTTAGAGGTGAACACACAGTAAATTTGTTTGAGATTATTTCTTTCTCAAGATATGAACAGAAATGTTTTCCAAAAAAGATCTTTAGCAGTAAAGTCAAAATAAAGCAAATATTATGTGCATGATGAGGGACATGACCTTCACAAACCTATTCCTTTTTCTTCTTTATCCTTTTGATCACAGGAAAGTCACATCATTTAGTGTTGTATATTAGATGTGCCTTGTAAATCGCAAGAAAATTCAGATGTTTTAATCCTTATCCTTTCTCTCCCATGGGCATTGTGGGTTGAAACAGACACCATAATGGATTGGGTGGTCAGCTCTGGTGACTTTGCTAATAGTAGCTGATGTACACTGATGCAGGAATTGTGTTGGCTCAGAATAGATTATTTACAGGCTGCCACTATATGACTGGACTACTGTTCACTGCTCACTTCCTATCTGTTATGAAAATCTCTGAGTATCCAGAACAATACTCATTTGCTTATAGCCAGATAGAACAAGAGACAGTTCGAAAGCATATAAAGACATATATAGCTCATTGCTAGATCAGTAGCTAACAAACACATACCTTAATGATGAGAGAACAAAGACTTGCCAGGGACTGAGCATATTCCAAAGTAGGCAAGAGTCACTATCATACATGTATACAGGCTTATGTAAGTTGACCAATCCTACTACAATGTAAGTCTGGGTGGACCACAACATTTGATACAATTAGATGTTATTTAAACAGTTCTGAAATATCTGGAATCTTAAGCTATGAATCCTTTGACATCTGAGTCTGACACTAACCTGCAGTCAGCTGACATGAATTGGTTCAGTTATTTTAAGGTATTGTGTACATATACTCAGGCAAAAGTTATTGTGACTTCAGTCTGGTATCTCGCAGTGTGGCATTGCTTGTTGATTTAACGTCCATAGAAACACCATTTGGCAATAATGATGACATTTTCAGCCAAACAATCAAGTTAAAGACTGTCCCCGAAATGGCCCCCTACCGGTAACGACTTCATGTCAAGACCGATGGCTTTGAACCGTGCACCTCCAACACAGGTTCCAACCAGCTACCCATACAGCCTGTGTCATATCTGGCAACAGAGGTTTATATGTGACAATATTTCTACTGCACCTATGTGTCGCATCCATGCATCCCGCCCAGCAACCAATTCTGTTGCACAAACACTGATGTCGATGTCTTCTGTAGAACAGACAACACTTGGACGGGGAGCATGTGAGTGGAGAAGAGTTCTCTTCATCCATGAGTCACCTTTCCTAATGTGGCCTGTAAGATACCATGATGTGTCACCCTTTGCATACCTTCTACATGGGCGGATCCAAGGGGGGGTTCATCAGACCCCCTGAACCACCACCACCTACCACCCCTTCAAAATTCCTGGATTTGCCCATGTTCTTCAATCATCTGAGACTATTGTGGAATTTTCCAAGCCATTCCTTGGGATTATAAGCAGAGTGAGTTATTGTTTCTCATCTCCCTTTACATCCCCAGTCACCAGAAGGCCACCATTGTGTGATGATCACATACCCTGTCTAGTCTTAGTTTCAAGTTGGACTACTTTGCTGAGAGATGAATATCCCATCATTGTGTTAATTGCTATAATCAGTGCTCTTGTATTATGCTGCCTCTGAATATGTATTGCCTCTCTTTGTACTGTCATATGGTAGGTTGTACTTAATTTGTACTGATTTGTGAATTTTGTTATTTTTCCTTATCCTGACTCATGCTCTTTTGCTTGTCTCCTTCCTCTTGCGAACGTTAGTGGAACACTTGTGTCTCCTATTGAAGCTCCCTTCAATAAAGAACAAACGTAAAATCCCTACTCACCACGAGTTATCTGTGTGGCCGTTTTGGCGGGAAAGCGACGCCACCGTACTCCCACGCTTCACTCTCTCCTTCGCATTGTGGGCAGGTTGTGAGAGCGCCTGTGTCTCCTATATGACACTATATCCTTTTATTACTTAGTTATTCTCCTCTATTCTACTTTTATAGAGGTTTAGTTAG
>VKKT01008371.1:29059-48095 GCA_008038995.1 Haliotis laevigata | reverse complement strand
AAAAAAAGCATGAAAACAATCGCGTTTTGGCGATATGGTCAAGAATAACCGGAAACAACGGCAAAACCATGGGATAGTTTTTCCCCCTAAAATCAATTTATTTGAAGCGCATGTTTTTTCACAAAGAAAGTTGCATTTCTTTTGCGGTTCAGTATATATAATAAATTCATGGTATAAAGCTGTCAAAGTCAGGTCTACTGTTTCAGCTAATAGAGTCTTGTCAATGCATGACTGAAGTAGTACAAGATTCAATAATGCCACACAACTTGATGATTAACTAGCTAGAAAATCTGTTCGGTAAGCCTTTCTTCCTGGTCCCTTTATGCTCAACTAATAAAAATTTCACTGTATTTGCCATCACACTCAGCAATATTCCAGCTATATGGCAGCAGTCTAAATAACACAGTCTGAACCAGACAGTCCAGTGATCAACATCATGAGCATCAATCTATGCAACTGAGTTACGATGACATGTGTGAACCAAGTCTGCAAGATGGACCCCCTGACCCCATTAGACGCCTCTTACGACAAGCATGACCAATTCATACCTGGATCTTCACAGGCTCAGTAAGGTAGAAGAAGTGAAAATGTAGACATTAGGCCAAGCCAATTTTATTTCTTGTTTTACAGATTTTTGTCCTCCAAAAACCTAGAGGCAGGAGGGGAAAAAAAGAATTTCACCAGTCAAAGTAATATTCCTTTTAAATACTAATAGTATTTTACTTTTGGCAATTTATGACATGTATATGGGGCCAAAAACAATCAGAAATTTTTGGCGAATAAAAACATTAGGATTTTATTTTTCAGAGGGGAAAATTCATTTGTATTTTCTTTGAAAAAAATATGACCGGTGGAACCGTAAAGCAAGACATATAAAATTGGTCTAGACTCATGTAAAAATATATTATGAAAGATATAAGGGCATATTTATTGCATAGAACAGCAGCTTCATAAAACATTACATAGTTGCCCGTTACTGAAACACTTCCATAGGAAGGAGCATATTGCATAGACACATAACAAACATCAAACCAACTAAATGATAGGCCCAGAAAGTCTTCTTCTTACTACACAAACAGAAATCAAAACACAAAAGTTGACAGATATTGTCTGTTATTCACTGAGAGTGCATGTGCATAAGTACAATTTTGGTAGAAATATAATTCACATATTGTATCACATGATTATGAAATATGATAAAAATTACAAACAACCATCATCTCAAAACAAGAACATCTGAACATTGAAACATAGTATTTTTGTGCACTAGATCTCCACATGATAAAAGCACCTGCACATGACAAAAGCACCATTTGATGTCAAGAACTCTTTTTCATTGAAAAAAAACCTGTCCACTAGTTCACAGGTTGTTCACACCGGGAACCAATTGCTTCCAATACTGCAGTTTTTCAATTATCGGTCCCAACTAACCATGGTTTATGCACATTCCAATACCCTGCATCCATTAAAATACACATCACATGTCAAGCAGCTTTTTGAAATTTCAGAAAAATACATTCTTGTATTGTTTAGATGTTTGCTTTGAAAGAATTATGTTACTAAATAAAGAAGGAAACGGTCAATCATTTCATTGCCCATAAGATGACTGATGCCAGTTAGTTACAACTGAGAACAAAACAACATGACGCAAGGACTTCAGATAATATATGACGACGTTGCTCGCAAGATATCAATGACAGGCAGTACAATAATTACAGATAAATATGCCATGGAATCACTGTTATGCGAAATATATTTCATCACAAAAAGGATATTTAAAAAGCTTTGTATGTTTACTGATGTGCAAAAAGTAGTTCTCTCCAGAATGACATTAGCAATCATACTTTATTCATGAATCTTGGTTTAAAATCTGAGTAAACATTCACCTCAGATCTTATACATGTGACTATATCTAAAACTACTATAGTATTCCTCAAACACAAAAGGAAACCTTTGCATACTGGCATGTGTTAATATTTGTCACATGCACAAATAAAGTACAGTCAAACACTGTTGTGTCGAAGTTGAAGGGCCTTGAGTTAATTATTAGGGTTATCCGAGAATTAATACAGCCCCAAAAATGAATAAGGAATACCTTGAGAACAAACTTTTAATCTGAGATAACAGTCTGAAACATCAAAGCTGTAGTATCATATTTATGGTATAAATCAATATTCACATGCCAAAAAAACAACCCCTTTTATGAAAATCCCATACCAAATCTAATGAGCTCAAAGAAAACAATTTTCATGAATATACCGTATCTGAAAATGTGCATTACATGAAACAGAATGGGATAAGTATGTTGTAAAAGAAATTTATCATTTTTAAAAATAGAATTTTTTATCAATTGTCATAAAAACCAGATTGTTTAATCTGTAATAATATCGTTCAGTGTGAATATCTGACAACACATTCATGGACAGTTACATGAGGTGAGTCTAGAATGAACTTTTATTTCCCAAACAAAATGACCTATGCATAAGTTCCTGAACAGTCAGATACAAGTTTCTAAAACGAAACAGCTTCAATTCTTTACATCTCTGCGCCCCATTTCACAAAGCCACCATAGCGCTACGATTGCCGTAAGTCTATGTTACAGGAAGTATAACAGTTTTAGCGCTACGATAACTTTGTGAAAAATACCTTGCACTCAGAAAATAACACATGTTGAAATGTGAGTCGTTAACACTATCATCATGCAGCCTTATCTTTTGGCATTTGGAACTCCCCAATAATATGTGTTTTAAATGCGATAGGACTTTCTGGAGTCTTAGGTCACTCATGCCTGGGATAACAGTCTTAATTAATGCTGATTCAGATTGCATTATTAGAACGTTCACTGACTAGTTGTATGACTAAACACAGACATCACAGAAAAACAAAAAATGTCATGACTGTCAGTTACGTACTGATGAACGAGAGCTCCGTACTATTTTTCTTATCTATAAAAATGTGACAGTAGAACTACATCAAACATATATTTTTTGTTTGCACCTGTAATTAGTTGATGCAAACACAACAGGACATTACAGACATGACAAATAGTTTTTGAGATTCAAAATTAAAACAATAACATATTTTGTTCAAGATCTTTCTAAAGAATATTACATGCAACCCAGTGTTCAGATCAGTTGATGATAGGTAAAATATACTATAAAAAGAGGTAGGGGATATTCCATTTTGTGGTGATATTATTTAGGAACCAAGTTCAACAAGGTGAAAAGTGCAGCAAAATAAGCTCCATTCTTTGGCTAGCCCTTTGAAAGACCCTTATGATGACACTCTCAGCTCCCAAGACTACAGAAGCCATAATGTTTCCAGTCATTGCCTTATTAGGAGGTGTGATGTCAAATGCTGCAACCAGTTTGATTGTTGTTTGGTGAAGTAGGGTCTAATCCACAGTTGTACTGATGCAAGAACATTTCTGGATCAGCCTCCAACTGACAATATGTCCCTGCCTCATTTGCTACTTGCTCATTGCAATTAGTAGTGGTCAATTAATTGAAATAATCGAAGATTGGTTGCAGTGACTAAACGACCAAGCAATCGATCATGTTTTCTCATAATCGAATACAAACAATTCTGAAACACTTTTTGCATTACCAATATCTTTCACAAGGGTGGTTTTGTCAGTTACATGTCATGAACACTGCAAGCTCGTTCCATGTCTTGACTGAATTTATCTTAAAGACACCAAGAAATATATATTCCTAACATACTAGTCATCCTTTAAAGATGTGCAATTTGCAAAAAATAAGAAAAAAACATACCCCAAAGAACTAAATGTTTTACTTTATGTTTTTGTGAAAACAAAAATTAACCAGGAAAATTTCATAAATGACGCAAACCGATTATTTTCGATGATTGATCGGTTGTAATGAACAATCATCAGTTATGAGCTTTTAACCAAATCCCCACACTAATTGCAATGTTATGTTATCTAATCATTTTTCAAGGCTCTCCCTGTGATGCTGCACATTTCATTAAAGCAGCACAGGGAGATGTATAGCACTCATGACCTCATCAATGGCGTTTTGTGATAAACGTTTTTTTCTTTGAATACTTCATCAATGCACATTCCTTCATTTCAGAGACCCCACATTATTTTACTAACCTGTCACAGGAAAAGATTAGTTTTTGTGGATATATACTCTTATACAAACTGTCACCATGACAGTTCTACCAAGCATCACCCGTGAAGGTCCGGGTTAGAATTAGCCTTCAGTAACCCATGCTTGTCGTAAAAGGTGACTAACGGGATCGGGTGGTCAGGCTCGTTGGCTTGGTTGACACAAGGCATCGGTTCCCAATTGCGCAGATCGATGCTCATGCTGTTGATCACTGGATTGTCTGGTCCAGACTCGATTACTTACAGACCGCCGCCATATAGCTGGAATATTGCTGAGTGCAGCGTAAAAACTAAACTCACTCAACCAAGCATCATATAAAAATGGAATGGAAGACAAACATGTTTTTATTGCAAATATAGGGATCTTGTATGCTCTGATAATGTGCTTCGTTCAGGTTCGCTTCATAGACACGGTACTTACATTAGCATAGATTTTGATGGTTCATACTTGGGGGTCGCCTTATACGTAGGGTCGCTTTATCACTGGGAGACTTATACTCAGTTTGCCTTGTCAAGTGAATGATTGTTTAAAAATGATAGTGATACAACACACTACTGATGAAAAATGCCCACTATGAAATGTCTCATCTAACCCTATCATCCTTCAGGATCTCTTATAAGCATCTTCTGTCATATTCCACTACTGTTGAATGTATGTGTTTCCAATTCTTTCATTAAAATTATCAAATTATTAATAGTGACTAATATTTCTCAAAGTTTTGGAAATTTTAGTATCCCCTACCTTTTTTTAGAGTATATCTCTATGACATCACATAATGTTCACAACAAAACACTTAACAATTACATAATTTCTCAGGTTCTTGAGAGGCATATAGAAGTTGGTATTCAAGTATAAGACAAAAATTATGGATGTCAAATTCTTCTTTTTTGCATACACCATACATAATTCCTCCCAGACTAGAATAAGAACCTAAGTAAATTAAGCTGGCTGATCTTGTCCATTTAGACATCTTTGAGAGATGTGCGGTGTTGATGGCCACCTTTGATTGAGGGTACAATCTCCATGATGCAGTTGTGGTTCACCCTCCAAGAAGGGGATGGGTAGACATGACGTCCCCCCAACGTCAACCTCACATAGCAGCCATCTTGCAACCAGGTGTACACTTGTTTTAGCTGACTCACCTGAAATGAACAAGCCTCATCAGAAGATGACAAATGCCCCCGGTCCCTACAAATTTGAAAGAACAAATCATCTGACAGTTACTTAAAGTCCAACTTGATGAGAGTGAGTGAGTGAGTATGATTTTACGCCGCTTATAGCAATATTCCAGCAANATCAAGGCGGAGGACACCAGAAATGGGCTTCACACATTGTACCCATGTGGGGAATCAAGCCATATGGGGAATCGAACCTAAGGCATGATAAGCAGACGGCTTGATAAGAGAATGTCTGTCTAATCCGTCCATCAGTATGCAAGAGTAGTGACAAACCCTGCCGTACAGATTACGACAGAGATTGGTATATGGTCTCTGATTATGATTATTGCTCCAAGACGAGAATGACTACACAAAGGGGTAACATGACCTATCAGAGCACAGGCTGCATGCTTCTCAAAGGCTACCAGGCTGTCCAGGAACGGGAGCAGTAGGGGTGTGTTCGGGCAAAGTGTTCAAGAGAGGCCAAAAACTTTGTTTATGGTTCATTTCCACTCAACTGTCGATCATAAGACAGAGAGTACAAGTTTAAAATATACATATTATTTTTTCTTATCTTATTTCCAAGAAGACATACTCACAGAGTTATGGATGGCTGGATGTGCCATCACTGCCTTCAAGGTCAGACCGCTTGGAACACGATGAACTTGATTAAATCTTCTCCTACTCCATGTTTGGAATGTCAGAAACACATTGATGTCGCCTGTCAAGACAGAAATTATCTACATATTAAACAATAATAAGGGAGAAAGACTCTACAGTGTTTAAGTGGAGACAATACCTTTAGAGAATTTCAAACCAAAATGCAATGTATTTTCTTTCTTTTGAAGTTCAATTGAAATCATTTTCCACAAATAAAACAAATGATGCACTAGTGAGTTCACATTTTTAATTTTGTTCCAAAATGTTTCAATAATCTGCATTTTATTTAATTAAAATTTATCTTTCTACTGAATTTAGGACCATCAGACCTTCCTCGTGTCACAGGTTCAATTGTTCATACAATGTACAGCACAGCACCCCTGGCACATTTTACAATTTTTGTCCCTAACAGCTTGCCATACAGATGAGCTGGCTGCCGGCAGGTACCGGTACATCCTGGGCTCTGGCACATGCTGCTCCTGCAGTCTGTGCACTCAGGTGATAGAAAAGCTGCATGTGCCATGTGCCCAGCACACACCATGCTGACAGTGGCAGCCCTTCATGTAATTTCCCTAATTACAGGTATGCAAGTTTGTTTGAATTGTTCATATTATAATTAAGTCAGGTGTAACCCTGTATTTAAATAATTACATTTAATGGTTTAGTAACCATTAACTTTCATAATTATTTATATCTAATAATTATGTAAAATGTCACAATAGTTTTACTTGTATTGATTTATAAAGACACACCATGCTGGCAGTGGCAGCCCTTCATGTAATTTCCCTAATTACAGGTTTATGGCACGGTCGTGTTTGACCAACCCCAAATGGCAAATGKCAGAATAAAGAGATTGAACACCAGCCCAGTGGTCGTGTTATAAAACCCTGCGACACTCGAAACAGTAGTCACCAGTAGAAGAACATAGAACAATCCACAACTTAGTACATTCATACATGAATATATGCTCCTGTCTTTGATAATTGAATTATCACCCGACCTACATTCCATGTTACCAATACCAAGGGTGTTTGATAACACAGGGGGGCATCCATGGACATCAAGACGGAGGGATAAATGAACTAGGCAAACGATTTACAATCTTATGATAGAATTCAGTTTCTTTTCATGCAATATCAACATGTATATCCAGCGTGTAAAATTGTTTTGAAATGTAGCCTGTCCAAGGACTGGCTGTCCAAAAAAGTGTCCAGTCCTGAACAAACACAGCTTGTCCCAAAAACTAAAACAATAAAAATTCAACAAATGTTGAAACGAGAATGAGAAAGAGCATGATTGCTAAGACGAAGTTCAAATCAAGTTAAGTTAAGGACGGCCTTACTTATTTAATAGACCATTCTTCACAGAAATAGACCGTCAAGGACAGTGGGACGGGCTATATTTTATACACTGGACTATATCATATTAACAAATGGAAAACATGTATAAAAAATTGAAAAATAAAACAAACACAAATTGCCCTCTTGCCTACCTACAGCTTCCCTGCACTGATAGAAGATTCTCACAAAATGGCGATCATCCTCTACAGACTTCTTAAGTCCATATATCTTTAGTGTGTCTGGGTTATCGTCCTGGTGACTGATGTAGATTTCATATTTCCGTCTAATTTGCAGAAGTGTTTCAATTTCAACCTGCAACAGAAATGTTTGGGTATGTGAGTGAGTATGGTTTTACATTACTTTTAGCAATATTCAAGCCATATCACAATGGGGGACACCTGAAATGAGCTTCACACATTGTACACACCTGGGCATAACGAGCAGACACTGAGCATTATGCCACCCCCACCACCTAGAAGTGTTTGAAATTACACGTCACTGCTTATGACACAGAAATGATTTCCGAAAAAGTGTACAAATATTAAAGAAATAAGTTTGCTCTACCCAACAGTGTAATGTAATAAAGGATGGTTTTGCAATTGTAGCAGGGTGTGGAGTCATCCAACAGATGACATCCTTACCTTGTCAGCTTGCTGACGGGGTTAATCTCTTTGGTCATGTGGACAAAGCGTCCGAGTTCGGATTAGGAGGTCTGTGGTTCAAATCCCAGCACGGGACTCGGATATTTTATGGCCACTACACAATCATTTGAGAGCTTTGATGCTATATTAAATTTGTTGCACTCCATGAAATGTAAGGTAACCAATGTGAATTCCCAGCCTGTGTGGGATGAGCATGCTCTCAAATGAGTATTTCAGCTAGAGGAAGAGTAACAGCTGTATTTTGACTGACTGCAGTATGTTACTAAATACCCAACACAGAGCAACAGGTTGCTTATAAAAGGGCAGCATTTTTATTTTTTGCGTTTCTCATTGCCTGACCGACCCTTCTAATTTTATTGCCGACCCCAACACCGCTGACTTGAACCTAAGACTTACCGCATCGTCATATAAAATGTTTATATAATAATCAGTTCCCAACCAACTAACCCATGTTCAGAATCTAGTGGCTACGTGAAAAATGATGCCCAAACAAGGATTGCTTATTCTAAGACAGCTAACATTCCTTGAGTGCCGACACCTGCCTCAGACAACTGTGGCTGCTGAGGCACGTACACAGAGTTGTTACCCCATGGAACACCTGATTCCACATCATTACATTTATCCCTATTACCTACACACAAGGAAAACTGATATGTGTAATACCTCAACATTCATGTCAAACATTCAATATCGCACATTTATGCTTCCTGTGAAACAATGGATGATGGGGTAGTCTAGTCTATTGTGATGGATTATTGCTCGAAGTGGGGTAAAACCTCACTCACTCATCACTCACGCATGTGAATTAAATCTATCCACACTCAAACTTCACAGAGGCTTGAACTGAATGTTCTTTTTAAATTAAAAACTAAAAGTTTTTCAAAGAATGAAATCTAGCTTACTTTTATCAATACTGTACAGTAGGACTGCATTTTTAATATATTCCATTGACATATTTCCAATTTCAAGTTATGAACTTTTACGACAAATACTGTTATGTCTCATCACCTTCTCTTCAATATAGGGAGCTTCTCCCACGTGGTCGAAGTAGGCTGTTCTAGAGTCGGACAGATGTTTGACCATCCAAGACTGAATGCCTCCATTCTGTACATGAAGTGGGGAGACCTGAAATGTTTTATCAAAACACATCTTCTGATACCGGTAACTGAAACTTTATGTAAAGGAGATAACTAACTATCCTGTAGCAGTTATCTCCCTTTTCTATATGCCAAGGCTGTCATATTGTTTAATTACTATATCAAACAAAGTTTTGTTATTTTGTGTCAGATGTAACATGTAAACACTATTATATAGCCAAAGCAGCAACACTGACAACCATCCCTTCACAATGTAGAGATCTACGGCGAGCATGGACACCAGAGAAGGCCTCACACATTGTATTCATGTGGGGAAATGAACCCACATCTTCGGGATGAATAAATGCTATAATCACTAGTCTACCCACTCTACCCAATCACAATGAAGACAGCCTCCAAAATGTTCCATGCAACAATGCAACATATCATATCTACAGAATAAGAAAACGAGAATTTAAGATAAGAGATGATATAAGGGGACAGTCAGGCGTGGCTGGGTTACAGGGAATCAGGGGAATATCCCACTCACCTGTGGAGGATGCAAAAAACTAACATACATAGTTTTTGGGGTTGGAAAAAATGCACCTTGTATGATAAAATATAGAGAAATTTGCCTCTTTGGAAGGGGCTCACACGAAAACCCAAACAACCCCAAACCTCACCTGTAAGAAATGTAAATGGGTGCAGGAGTGAGTTAGTGAGTTTAGTTTAGAGATATTCCAGCTATATCACGGTATGTCAAACCAGAATGGGCTTCACACATTGTACACATGTGGGGAATTGAACCGAGGTCTTTGGCATGGCAAGCAAATGCTTTAACCACTGTGCTACCCAACCGCCCATATGTAAATGACCAGTACCTCAGGTGTCTGTGACAATGACAATCAAATCAATATTTAAACCTATTGGTTCTGACCTCAATAAACACTCCTGTTCCATGAAGAGCTGATTCGATGCCTAGGATGAAGTTCATCATGTCGTACATCTCTCCGTGGATGCAGTGCCGGTGAGGCCAAATGTATTTTCTTTTTGGGGGCATATGCAGTCGTCCGTCTCGCCCGGCATCATTAGGCAGGATGGGTTGCTCAAAGTCTCGCTCTTGACGTTTCACCAAGTCCAGGAAAGTTGTCAAACATCCTGTGCAGAAACATATTATAAAGCATTTCCAGCATTGTGACACTGTATTAATATACAGTAAACTTGCTTATAATGTTTATAACAAACTCAACGGGACCACTAATTTGAGTTAGTTATGACACTACCTCAATATACAAATTTCAGCTACAATATACAGCAAGTTGCCAGGACCCCAAAGATAGTTCATTATGTCAAAGGGTTCGCTCGAAAGGCAGTTTACTGTAATCAAAATTAACAAGGCCCCAACTCTCCACTTCTTATCTTTAAGTGACAAGCACCCTTATCAAAGATATCTTGACTCTTAACTTCTTGTAGTCATTCAAACTCAGTGTCTCTCCATATAATCAAGTGTAAATTATCATTTAACATTAAACTCTGGAATGACAATATCTGTGTACTCATATTTACCTGGTTGTGTCTTAAGATGGCTCGAAACATGTTCTGTTGTTTCATTATCTGCTGCATCTGTTTCCACAGAGTCATCAGAGATGGATCTTCCTACAGATCTGGGGATCTGGGGCTTTCCAGGCCGCTTCCTCGAATAGATAATAGTTGCATCCTCGGGAAGTGAGGGTATCCCTTTCTTAACTTCATCACAGTGTACCTCAGGACATGCAGGCGTATCTTCAACACCTGTGTTTTTGAATCCACTCCTGGCCAGTTCCCATGCCTCTGGCACAATAGATGGCTGGCAATCAGATTCTGTGTTCACCTCATTTAGACCTAAAGATAAGTTATCATCTTCAGTTTCAGCAGATGGATCATCACTCCTCTTAATTTGGTCAGTGTCATCACGTTGATTTTCCACATAACTTTCATCAGGGTCTGTATTCTTAGGTGCATCATCATCTGACATACTGACATTTTGTATATTCTTGGGGACTGACAATGCTTTAGATTGGAAGCCAGCATGTTTAACATCTTCCCCCTGTCTTTGTCTTCCCTGTTCACTGTGGACACATGGGTTATCACTGGTCACTGGTGCTCCACTGTCAAAGCTGTCTGGACTTTCCCCATGAGCAGATCCTGAACACTCCATAAACATTAGCAACATCATTGCAAAATACCGAGGAACATGCATGGGCAGCAGCACTGCCACAACATGGCACCATAATTTGATGCAGGTGGAAGAAATGAGAGCCCTTCCAGAACAAACATATAGCTTTACTTTGTCAAGGAAACAGTTCAGTCTTTTGGTCACTGCAAAGAGATGCTGCAGGAGGGTTTTCGCAAAAGCAAAGGTGGCAATAAACAATGATACAGAAATAGCACAGACTTGCAGAAGAGTACTGATCAGACATTCCATATTGCCAAGACCTTGGGTGAGGTTGTCATGACCAGCACCAGCAACACATTTGGCCTCTTGCTTGCTGCTGCTGTCTCCTTGCATAGCAAGAGCCGTGAAGTCTTTCGTCATGGATGACCTCTTCTGTTCCTTCTGCAGCTGTTTTACATCAATCTCTTCCTGATCATCGGGACAACTGTATTCAAATCGTGACATGGCTTGTATTCTTGAAGATACCCAGAAGCAATGGTCTTCGTGGTCACTCTGAAGAATTTGGTGCTGGTTTCTAGCATCGCCAAGTCTACTTGTCATCTCATGGTAGATTCTGTTTGATTGAAAGCTACACTGAGGAGGTTCTGCAGAAAACAGAAGACTCAGGTAATCCTTAACTCCAGGTTTGGGCATAATTTGTTTACCCTGAATCATGCATTTCTTGGAAGCTATCTTCTTATCAGGCCCCCTCAGAGGAGTGGACTTGCTACACATAGACCCCTCTGATACAGCTTCATCCAATCTGTAGTTGTCATTGTCAGTGCTGTTGACAGGAAGTGGTTCCATCTTCTTGGCAAATGCAGCTTCATCTGATCTGTAGTTGCCATCACCAGTGCTGTTGACAAGAGCTGGTTCAATCTGGTTAACATGTGGTCTATAGTTGCCATCACCAGTGCTGTTGACAAGAGCTGGATCCATCTGGTTAACAGGTGGTCTATAGTTGTCATTGCCAGTACTGTTGACAAGAACTGGCTCCATCTTGTTTGCAGGAAGAGGTGGTGTCTGGTGGTAGTTGTACACATTGTTGTAGTGTATGTTTACACCATTCCCTTTCAACATAGCAACAATCTGAAAAACAATCTGAAAAAACAAACATGACATTTATACACATGCCCACAATGTTCCGTAGTAATTTTGTATAAGTTAATATTGAAGAGAAAATTAGTTTGCATGAGAAATAATACTCCTAATATTTACAAACTGAAACAAATTTCAGCCAGCCAAAGAGCATTATAGTATCACAGAAATTTGTGAAGCTTTGATAGTCAACTTTCTAACCAAAGGTGGTAAGACAGATACAGTTGAGACACAACACAAATCTGCCGTTTGCCAGACTTACAATGAGTTTAATGGCTGTGAGCATCGATATCTTTGATATCGACTTGGAAGCATCATCAGGATCTGACGTTCCTGAAAACGAAAAAAGCATTAAAGAAATGCAACAGTACAGTTCCAAAATTATACACAATAATGTTGACACATTGTTCAGACTGAATGAGTGAGTGAGTTAGTTGGGTTTAAGACCTCTTTGAATAGTATTTCACATATATCATAGTGAGTCGATGTGCTGTTGATGGAAAATCTGAAGTGTTGCAGGTACCAGAGCTATACCACTTTGGTGAAGCCCACAAGCATGGGTATAGTACTGGCCAAACTAGTAACACAACAGGGCCAACCACACTCAAACACACACTGGCTTCTGGTATGTCCAAGGAACAGGCCCGTTAGAAGTTTTCTTCAGTAACCCATGCTTTTTGTAAGGGGCGACTAATGGGGTCGGGTGGTGAAACTCACCAACTTGGTTGACACATGTCATCATATCCCAGTTGTTTATGGTCAAACTTAATGAGGATTTAGAAAAAAATCAACTGTACTTGTATGCAATAGACTTAAAAAGAATAGAGTTTTCACGTAAATATTTGCGTAATTTACGCAGATACGCAGCTTATCTGTACCTCTGGATTGATCACAGACTTGAAATTTGATGGCAACATCTTCCCGATCTCTGTCCACATTTACTGTTTCTACATCATCTCCATTTACCACAACTTTGATCACAACTTGGGGCAGCGAATTTGTGGGATCAGAGTTCTCCACCTTCAAAACATTGTGAGATAAAAATATCTTTATTGTACTGTCTGAGTAATATAATCACTGTAATCATTTCAAGTTTTCATGGCAGTTGTGAAATGTTCAGAATGCATCCAGTGTGTGAAATAGTTTCCAAATTTTGCTAGCCTAACCTGAAAGTAGCGTTGGGTATTGCCAAAATTTTTGTATTGGCTTGTGGGGCTTGCGGGCCAGTTGCTATTTCGCACACTGAATGCATCACACTCCCTTTAAGGCTACCTCACAGGATATGGGTAAATACTTCAATCTTCATCTTCATCCCTGAAAGATCTGCAAATTACGTATCTATTTCTCAAAATATAAATCATTGCCCTAACCTGGATTTAACAAACACTGAATATAATCAAGTTTGAGTTGACTCTTTTTTATTCAGCCAAGTCACCATCAATAAAACATCCAAAACTGTTAGAGCGTAAAGGAAGTAACATAATTAATTTGTTTAAAAAATTACTATATGCATTTTCCGTATTATCTATCTGTAATCTTTGGAAAATAATCAGCAAACCAAAAACATGAAAAAGTTGCACAAAAATGTTCATGATAATTTGACAGGTTGTTGTTGGCTTTCAAAAGTGCTGTCCGTATTACCTGACCAAAATGGGGCCTGTCAATATTAAGTCTTGACTGGCTCGATCCTACATGAAGCCTGGATCCCTGACTTGAAAGAGTTGCAGGGTGGGATGAAACGGTGGGCGATACAAAGGTACCATGGTTCGTTGCTAGAAACGACCTCTCAGTTTCAGTTTCAGAACACTCCACACTCAGCTTGCCAGGAGCGGCCATTCTGTCAACATGGAGAAATGTTACATTGTCTTAATTCATATGTCCAGTGAAAATGGTAGTGAAGGGGAACAGGGTGCTGTAGTACAAAACAACCTTACCACGTAGACTGTCATAAGTCTGTGTAAGGATATAGGAGTTAGGATCATTTCAGCAACAAAATCACTTTGTGTAACGGCATCTACTTCCACAAGTCACCTAACCTAATGCATGGCCATCTGTTGGTGGACGCTGTGTACTGTGTCTTACAGTCCGTGAACCACATTATTTTCCCTTCTACCTTGCCCTTTCTGCAGTGCTAAAGCCCAAAATGAAGCAAGTCTAGACTTCCACAGGTTCTGAATCTCCCATCTCACTCCTATTCAGTTTAAAAGGAATAATTTGTTTCTGTCAACATTACATATATCCAGAGACTAACTTTTAGTCTAGCTGGGTACTTGAGGCAAGGGGGTTTCTGAAGGCTGGACACAAGTCAGAGAAGAGATGCTCCCTAAAGAAAATGACATAAACATGAAATCCAACTCTTTTATAATTAAATAATAATTTATGAATTTAAAATTCACAATGGTAGAACAATTATAATGCATCATGCCAAATTAGAAAATGATTGTACTTGTAGTTTTTTGAGTAAACTGACTAAACACCGTCACGAAAAGTTTCTGCCAGACTATAGACAACTTGAGGCAATCTCGATCTTACTTCCAGGAAAATAGCGTCCGCCTAGCAAAGAAATGAATAGATTGTGACCAAATGATTCGATTTCTAGACGTTTTAGAAAAAGGTTTAAAGAGGTAAATAAAATGATGGTACGAAAACCGATAATACAAATTTTTGGATTGCATTACAGTATATCAACCTGAAGGCAAAATACCGTGGTTCTACTACAGTGGAAGCTGTCAAAACCGACAGCTGTCCAATCCGGCAAGTTGTCAATACCGGCCTAAAATCTCAGTCCCATCCATGGCTAGTACATTTATCATCAATTAAAAGCTCTGCAATCTGGCACCTGTCAATTCCGGATCTCGGCATGAAATGAGCCGCCCGAATATCATCAACGCTGTCTATCCGGCGCATGGCGAGGAGTTGGTTGGATGTATATTGTCACCAATTAATCCTGCGTTGAAACTACATGGTTGCCGACAAAGATAATTTAATCTTAGTTCAGTATGGGTGTACTTGTNCTATACCACTTTGGTGAAGCCCACAAGCATGGGTATAGTACTGGCCAAACTAGTAACACAACAGGGCCAACCACACTCAAACACACACTGGCTTCTGGTATGTCCAAGGAACAGGCCCGTTAGAAGTTTTCTTCAGTAACCCATGCTTTTTGTAAGGGGCGACTAATGGGGTCGGGTGGTGAAACTCACCAACTTGGTTGACACATGTCATCATATCCCAGTTGTTTATGGTCAAACTTAATGAGGATTTAGAAAAAAATCAACTGTACTTGTATGCAATAGACTTAAAAAGAATAGAGTTTTCACGTAAATATTTGCGTAATTTACGCAGATACGCAGCTTATCTGTACCTCTGGATTGATCACAGACTTGAAATTTGATGGCAACATCTTCCCGATCTCTGTCCACATTTACTGTTTCTACATCATCTCCATTTACCACAACTTTGATCACAACTTGGGGCAGCGAATTTGTGGGATCAGAGTTCTCCACCTTCAAAACATTGTGAGATAAAAATATCTTTATTGTACTGTCTGAGTAATATAATCACTGTAATCATTTCAAGTTTTCATGGCAGTTGTGAAATGTTCAGAATGCATCCAGTGTGTGAAATAGTTTCCAAATTTTGCTAGCCTAACCTGAAAGTAGCGTTGGGTATTGCCAAAATTTTTGTATTGGCTTGTGGGGCTTGCGGGCCAGTTGCTATTTCGCACACTGAATGCATCACACTCCCTTTAAGGCTACCTCACAGGATATGGGTAAATACTTCAATCTTCATCTTCATCCCTGAAAGATCTGCAAATTACGTATCTATTTCTCAAAATATAAATCATTGCCCTAACCTGGATTTAACAAACACTGAATATAATCAAGTTTGAGTTGACTCTTTTTTATTCAGCCAAGTCACCATCAATAAAACATCCAAAACTGTTAGAGCGTAAAGGAAGTAACATAATTAATTTGTTTAAAAAATTACTATATGCATTTTCCGTATTATCTATCTGTAATCTTTGGAAAATAATCAGCAAACCAAAAACATGAAAAAGTTGCACAAAAATGTTCATGATAATTTGACAGGTTGTTGTTGGCTTTCAAAAGTGCTGTCCGTATTACCTGACCAAAATGGGGCCTGTCAATATTAAGTCTTGACTGGCTCGATCCTACATGAAGCCTGGATCCCTGACTTGAAAGAGTTGCAGGGTGGGATGAAACGGTGGGCGATACAAAGGTACCATGGTTCGTTGCTAGAAACGACCTCTCAGTTTCAGTTTCAGAACACTCCACACTCAGCTTGCCAGGAGCGGCCATTCTGTCAACATGGAGAAATGTTACATTGTCTTAATTCATATGTCCAGTGAAAATGGTAGTGAAGGGGAACAGGGTGCTGTAGTACAAAACAACCTTACCACGTAGACTGTCATAAGTCTGTGTAAGGATATAGGAGTTAGGATCATTTCAGCAACAAAATCACTTTGTGTAACGGCATCTACTTCCACAAGTCACCTAACCTAATGCATGGCCATCTGTTGGTGGACGCTGTGTACTGTGTCTTACAGTCCGTGAACCACATTATTTTCCCTTCTACCTTGCCCTTTCTGCAGTGCTAAAGCCCAAAATGAAGCAAGTCTAGACTTCCACAGGTTCTGAATCTCCCATCTCACTCCTATTCAGTTTAAAAGGAATAATTTGTTTCTGTCAACATTACATATATCCAGAGACTAACTTTTAGTCTAGCTGGGTACTTGAGGCAAGGGGGTTTCTGAAGGCTGGACACAAGTCAGAGAAGAGATGCTCCCTAAAGAAAATGACATAAACATGAAATCCAACTCTTTTATAATTAAATAATAATTTATGAATTTAAAATTCACAATGGTAGAACAATTATAATGCATCATGCCAAATTAGAAAATGATTGTACTTGTAGTTTTTTGAGTAAACTGACTAAACACCGTCACGAAAAGTTTCTGCCAGACTATAGACAACTTGAGGCAATCTCGATCTTACTTCCAGGAAAATAGCGTCCGCCTAGCAAAGAAATGAATAGATTGTGACCAAATGATTCGATTTCTAGACGTTTTAGAAAAAGGTTTAAAGAGGTAAATAAAATGATGGTACGAAAACCGATAATACAAATTTTTGGATTGCATTACAGTATATCAACCTGAAGGCAAAATACCGTGGTTCTACTACAGTGGAAGCTGTCAAAACCGACAGCTGTCCAATCCGGCAAGTTGTCAATACCGGCCTAAAATCTCAGTCCCATCCATGGCTAGTACATTTATCATCAATTAAAAGCTCTGCAATCTGGCACCTGTCAATTCCGGATCTCGGCATGAAATGAGCCGCCCGAATATCATCAACGCTGTCTATCCGGCGCATGGCGAGGAGTTGGTTGGATGTATATTGTCACCAATTAATCCTGCGTTGAAACTACATGGTTGCCGACAAAGATAATTTAATCTTAGTTCAGTATGGGTGTACTTGTACATGTAATTAGTGAGTTGAGAGAGAAATTGAGAGAACCACGTTATACAACAATGYATATGAGAGTGATAAAACTGGTTTAGTTCTAGTCATAGTAAACTGTGTCAGCTCTACAATCCGACACACTGACAAAACCAGATTATTTCTTTAGTCCCGACGGGTGCCGGATTAGACAGCTTCCACTGTATATACAGTGGTATACCGGTTCACCACTAGTAAAACCTCGAAGTTGGTTTTGATCCTTCACATGACTGATTTCAATCTCACATTAATTGTGCAAATATGGCTACATGAATATGAATTAATCTGGGGGTAATTCAGAGAGTCAGTGCCCCAAGAGTAGGCTCAAGACGGCTCATACCTGTCTGTATGCTGTATTTTCACTCCACCTGAGGTTTAGTCAAGCAGAGGAAGGCTGATGAGCTCAGAAGACTGACAGTGAGGAAGATCTGGAATGCAGAGATACTTAATTGTCCATTAGAGTGACAAAGAATCACAGCGATTAACATCACTGTGAATGTGATTGGCTCAGTGAAGACACTTTGTCCACATCAGCTGCTGGTAAACAATTCAGAGAAAGCTTATCTGAGAGAGAGAGAGAGTAACATTTCATGAATGAATCATTCTGACCATTTAGACACTGAGTAAACAAATCAAATAGTATCCCTATATTGAACAAAAAATAGGGAGTGGTCCTTTTGCAAAGTCACATGTCAGTCCAGAACCGGTGGTCTAACAGGCTTAAACCATTGCTAGCATTCAAGGACATTGTCAGCTGTATCACATGACACAACGGACAATGAATGTGACACTGGTTTGGTCATGATGAGGTTTTCTGCAGGTGTTGCAATATTCCATTCCACATCAAGACCAAACAAGTGTCAAATTCATTGCCTGTTGTCAGTCATGAATACAATCAACTCTGAACACACAGATACGACCATCTTGTTACTGCAAACCAAACTGAGTCACTAAAGAGTGGATGTGAAAGATCTGTGGACCACATTTCATGCAGGATACCAGTTCTCACTTTGAAAAGCACAAATATCCTGAATATCGTTTTTAGAATGGTTAGGCCATTTCTTGCTTTAAGGATTTTTGTCCTCAGAAAACCTAAAGGAAGGAGGGAAAAAAAACACACGATAAATCACCAGTCAAAGTTATATTCCTTCTAAATACTAAAAGTATTTTACTTTTGGCAATTTATGAAGTGTATAT
>VKKT01008370.1:44004-60771 GCA_008038995.1 Haliotis laevigata | reverse complement strand
TAACTATACAAGGAGAAACGTTGACTGAGACTTGAACCGCGATTGTGGTGAATATATTATATATATAAAGCTTAATCCTAGAATGATGATGGATGTTGTAACCTGGATGGAGCAGCATTGAAAGGAGACAGATACATTTGTCAAACTATCGCTATTGGCATACCTGGGAGTAATCCGTCCTTAACGTCGACGGGGTTACGTGCACCTGAAGATAAGAAAGGAAATGATATGTAATGTATATTGATTCAGTATATTGCTTTGTATCTATGCTATGTTCATGTGTTTAAAATATTGCAACCACAAAAATTAGGGCTATTGATATATACTGGCAAGGACAGGATTTCCGACTATGATGTGTAAAGTCGTCGACCCTGATTAAATTATTCATTTCCGTGGCATCTTACGACAATGATATGACACCGAATCAATCATGGAAATATAACAGCATCTACTCATCGCTTACGACAAGCATGGGTTATTGAAGATCATTTCTAACCCGGATGATCACGGGTTCATTCACTCAAGAAGTTTGTTAGCCATTTTTAATGTTTACTGTTCGTCCTCTCGTACAGTTGTCACGTGACGAATCTGCAAGAAGCGTTAGTAACGTGTGTCAACATCTCCTAGGGGACCTGGTTTGTTCATTGTCTAACACCGCACTCAGCAGTATTCCAGCTATGTTGTGAGGGTCTGTGAACAAACGCATTGTCCAAAAGACAATATATAAGAATGTAAAGAGAAACTTGGTGACCTGGATTATGATTGAAATGAAATCATTTTCTAAAGCGGTTTAGTGTAATCGTGGAGATGGGGGATTCCATGTATATTATGGAACACCATTGTATCAAACCATCCTCACATGGAGTCCGCAGATATTGGTGAACAACTACATCCGTTAAGAAAAAGGCCTAACACGCCCCTACTATCTGGGCAATGAAAGTTAATTAATACATAGTTCTAACAGAGTGGGTTGGAACTGTCCACGTTCAATGGTCAAGTATTTCCGGCTTTGGAGATGCTGGGGGCTTGCTTGTGTTTATTGTGCAATGTCGAATGCTGCTGCTGCTACGCTGCAATTGATGATGGAAGGTTTTGCTCCAGAACAATGATATTTGTTGTAACCTGAATGGAACAGCTTTGAAATGAGATACTAAGATATCTTAACTCCAAATTGTTTATTTATATACTTGTCCTATCTGGCGATGTGCAGTTCTCTCTCTTGCTTCGACGCTGAGTGGAACGAATGAGAACTTTCCCTGCTGGCCTCCCTTGTCCATACGCCCGTGTTCCCCAGGCTGCTCTCTTTATAGGACAGGTCCCTAGTCCCATGCTGAGTGAGCCGCACGCTCCCCTATCTACCCACGTGGCTACCCCAGAGTGATCATTCTCTTCTTGGAGCCGATGACACTTAACTGTAACTGCCGTGATCTGAGTAGTGGGGAGGCTGGGCGGGATAAGTTTATAAATATACAATTTATAGTTAAAATTTCCAAATTTTTAAACTTCTCCTATCTCATGATTTGCACTTATCCCACGGTTGGACGGCGGAAAGCAGATTACCCTAGGTCAAAGCACTGACAGTATACACTGTATAGACTAAAGACAACCGTAGATAGCAAGGGACAAGAAAGGCCGGATCTGAGTAGCATAGTACCTATACTAGTGATGGGTTGTCCTGAACCCCTTGGCTTACTAGGCATGAACGCTCCTAAAGAGTGGGTGCTCCCGGGCGATGTGGTGTTCTGCCGCAACTCTTGCATATGCAAGGGGATGCAACTATGCAAGTCACCTTGCTTCGTCACGATTTATCAGAGTATCCCCGTAATTAATGACTTACGACTAATACTCGGGCCTGTACCTGCTTCGAGACAACTCCCCAAACCCCATCTCAAAGAGGGGAAAAGGAACTGAATTGGAAAGCTCCCAAGTTTAACTTTCAGTACCAGGACAACACCACATGACTTCCACTCCTTACCACAGTAACACCACAACGGTGTTCTAAGGTACTTAGGAGCTAGGGCGCCACGAAATCCAAAAGTCAGGAAGAACTCAGTACACTGACGTGAATGCTCCGTGGAGTGGAGGTCAGCAAGCAAGATTGTCGAACACTTCTACATCGCAAATACGAGAACTAACAACTGTAGATCCGTGTTGACACTAATTGCAATAACCCAATAAAACTGAGTGAAGAGCTAAACTCAGAAGGACAATTCAGAATTTTATTCAGTATGTACAGGAGATCGAATAGACGCGCACTGTACTCATCTGCATTGATGGGCCGATGACAGCTGCTTGGCCAATACAAGGTGTCCAAACTGTTGGAAACCCTTGACGTCAGTGATGGATACGTCCCTCATATAATGTGAGGAAAACACTGTGTCCGAGCGCCAAAAGCAACCCTCCATGATGACCGTCAAGGAGCAGCAGAGGCTAACGCCCGGGTCTTATATGGATTGGATGCGGTCGGGGGGGGGGGAAGTCCAGCAAAGGCATACCCCCTCAGTATAGTAGCGTGCATCCAGAAGGACAATGTTTTCCAAGAGACCTCAGCCTTTAACGTTGTAGACAGCTTGGTGAACAGTCTCTTATGAAGATGGCGACGCTCTTGGGAGGCAGCTAGGAAGATACATAGAACTCTGACAGGACAGAGAGACAAATCTTCAACATCATCTGTTTCAAGGATGGTTGACAACGGTGGGATAGTGAACATCCTATCCCGTTGTCCTGGCAACTGGTTCTTTGCGACAAAGTCCCAAGGCAGTCCCAGAAAAATCTCTGCCCTTTCGTCAGGATGACTTGGCCACTTGTGTGTGTCAGAGTTGCCCTTGCATTGGGATTTCTCCAGGAAGGTTACTTTAGCATCATGGTCATCAGTGTCAACCTCAAGAACTTTCCCAACATACCATTTTCCGTCGTAAGTAGCAGCAACATATTTTCAAGCAAGTGGGATGGAAGGCAGTGAAGATGACGGACATCAGGTTCAGCAGCTGGTTCAAAAGTTGCCTATGTCTCTGGGATACGGTCTGGACACCATGGTTGCAACGCCACTACTCGGAGACATCCGGCACAGTAGCCAGAAACAATGTTTGAGAAGAGCACACCGTCTTTAATCAGAACTGCATGTTGTTTGAGTGTTCTTGGAACTACTTTAGCTTCCGACATTTCTAGGTGCTGTGCAACCGTGGAATAGAATCTATACTGAATAGATGTTTTATTCGTATTGCCCAGTTATAAAAGTCTCGAGCATCCTGAATCGTCGCTTTGCCTTATTTATCTGCTTCTAACGCTTGTCGTTTACAAGAACCCCCAAGTCCAGAAGCTTTCTATGAGGTACTTGTGAATTTCATCAAATACGTGACGAAAATCATCAGATACGTTATGCGACCATGAATGCTTGATAATGCATATTTAGAACATATGTTGGTCTTTACATGCTCTCTGGTGCAAATCTACATGAGACAAATGAAAATAGATAAGATCACTGTTTATCAAACATAAGTACCCTGAATAATAGGTTCCTCAAATACGTTATGTCGAATGCTGCTGCTGCTACGCTGATAAAATTGCTCACGTGGTCAGAATGGATAACAATAAATTACTTGCCTTTTCATGATCCTTTAAAATAATATCATGTAATGTAACTTAACATCTAAATTTGCTAAATTTGAAATTTAAGTTTAGATATAATGTATGGTCATGTGACACTTGCTACTTACCAATTGTGAATGGTATTTTGCCAACATTAAAGCGAGCGTGAAGCTGCCATCAGCGGAAAACAGAAAATAGAGCGTCCAAGAAACGCGTGACAATTTGTTACGTTCGGATTATATGAGCTAATGTTAATCACGGATATTTTGCTGATTGTGGTTTGGTTTGTGTAACGTAACTGACGAAAACGATGATATCAATACTATGTGAAGATTATATTTACGTGAAAGTTTACAACTGGTCTTTTCCTATGAGGGACACATTGTTCTATGGAAATAACAACTAGATTGGGATGTGTTTTGCGCTATCTGTGTTCTACGACCGTGAATGTGCAGAACGTATCTGACGAAAACCAGCGCACCCTATGGCAAGAATGTGTTATTTATTGTGGTCATATTGCTGTTGGTCGCCTGTCAGAAAAATGTTAACGAGTTATGGATTTATCATCATAAACATAATCGTACGAGCTATTATTTCAACCACTGTTGATAAAAGTCAAATGTGTCCGAACCACATACAAATCGGTAAAGTATATGATGGTAAAAGTTGGGTCAACTAAACTTTGAATCTCAGTATTTTTTTACAGGACTGGGGGCTTCTAAACTGCGAAATATGATGGCACACGATTGTAATGCAAACGTTCAAATTCAAACGTTTAGACTGTTGTTACATAATAATGTTTTATTCATCTGTTAAACAATACACCCTGCAGAGGGACACAGTTTTGAAGAAGTTGCTCCTTGATATTCCCTTCATGTTTTTATAAAATCTGGCAAGAGTAATCTAAAATTGTTTTTTTATTTTCTTCCTTAAGTTAGGGGACACCATATTAAACAAAATGGACTTTTCAAAGTAAAGTATTTATGACGTTCTATCAAGGGGACAGCGATTTTGTTGAATTTGACAGTAAGCGCACATGAAATCAAACACCTTTGTGTATTTTTGTTTCAGAACATTGTTCACTTCACCATTCTTAACCATGACGTTGCAATCTTGTTGTACAAATGTGTTACACCGACTCGCTCGGTGGTGTTCCCATGACGACAGTGGTCAGACTGGCCTGACATTTGTTAGGCTTCTGTGCAGTGTTTGTTTACATCACAGAAATATACAAATCATTTCATGGGGGGTTTCAGGGGACGCTCACGGTGAAATGTTCGCTCTTCTTCTTCACATAGAATATGAAAGCCACTGTTTTCTGCGATTCATTTTAGCGATCCTAGGTTGGTCATGAGCAACTTAGACTTTGGATCTTAAGTTTACGATTGACTTTGGTAAGATTGGTTAGTGGAACGGTATGCCAATCTTAACGTTGCGCTAAGATTGGGATTTTAGGGTTTTACGACTGGCGTACGGCTAGTGGAACGGCACCCTGCATGCTTAACCAGGGACTAGAGACCTGTCCTATGAAGAGAGCAGCCTAGGGAACACAGGCGTAAGGACAAGAGAGGCCTACTGGGAAAGTTCTCATTCGCTCCACTCAGCGTCCAAGACACGGTGGTGTCATCCAATCCTATACTGAACATATTTTACATGGTATTTTCTAAGAGCATATCATTATCAAAGAGGTACCAAATGACAGATCATTTTTCATTTTCTGCATTTCTTTAAGAAATATTATAACCACATTACCCACATATGTGAAATGTTGGATATGGCTTTGTTAATGTTTCCTTCAAATAAAATGGAAGCTTTTCAATCATTGGACATCAGGAATATAGTTACTTTTTTTTTGGACAGTCGTATCAGGAATATAGTTACTACTTTTTGATTGACAGTCGTAATACGAAATCCACAAGATAAACAGGTCGGTGATATCAGAAACAACATCGCTCGCCGTCTATCAAAGGAAGTAAATCAATCGCCTGATGAAATATTTAATTTCAATGGCCTCTTCTCACAGATTTCTACTGGGAGACGCGAGGACACATGGCAATGACAGAATAACAGAAGTTTGAGGCGCACTTGATGCTGATTGGAATTGTTATTGGTTACTCGATGAAATGAAGACAGATTATGTTTACTTACTTTTCTTCTTCTTCTTTCTGCGCCTAAAAGTAGAAACGAAATACAAGAGCAACAGTTATCCATAAGATTAATATTGGTAAATGTAAACACCTTCAGGACACGTCTTTGCCAACACGTCCGAGCCTCCAAAGACTTACATGAGGTTTATAACAACTTGTTCAGCTTTGAAGACGACTAATTCGCAATACTGCATCAGCTTCGACTCCATTATTTGTAACTGGGTAGCTTGCCACGCTCTTAAAGGCATGTTACTATGAATTGTGTCTGCAGCCGGCTTTTGAGATTGATTCACATAATTATTCAGTTGACACATTTACATATCTTTCAAAAAAGTAGACTGTGTGTGCTAGAGGGTAATCGTGACAGGCGATTTTGGACATCGTTCACTTTCCAGAAGGAAGTAGTCAAGAATGCATGCCAGGCTGTCTAAAATAAGTCACGATTCACTTTCTGTAATAAACGAAGGTTATTTCAGAGACAACAGACGGCAAGCCAGACAGACAACTGATGCAAACCAATCAACTCCACCAGCAGCTCACCCTAGAATGAGGCTTGAAGCAAGAAGACGTGTCAATGATCGCTCTGAGAGACTCATTTGAAATCTGAGCTTTTACCAGTCTGATCGGACATATAAACAACACAGAAGTCGCCTACGAACTACAAAAGTGTCCATCACGGTGTTTCTGGGTATTTTATTGTACATATGAACTTGTATAGTGATGGCGTTTGAATCATCACTAGACTATGTCAACTCGGTAATTGCGACAGTGCCGACACCCCAACCGGGTGGCGCGAAACAGGAGAGAGACAGAAAACGACATCTAACCATCGATGATCTTGACACAGACAGTACAAACAAAAAGCTAAACGGTGAGAGCGATCGTTCGTCGAGTATCTGCATTAATAAGGAGAACAATAAAAGTCATGAGATGTCATGTTCATGATATGTCATGTCATGAGATGGCATGTCAGTCGTGCTGTCGGCCATTGCAAATCTCACAACTCACTTGGATAAACGTCTGGACTCTATTGAAGATAGACTATTAAAGAAGATGCAGGATATGCTAGACACAGAAATCAACTCAGTGAGCGGAGAGTTAAGTGAGAAGATGAGCGACATGAATCGAGAAATAGCAAAATTGAAAGATAGACAGTTGGCCGAACATGACTGTTTACAAAATGACATTGCTGAGCTACAGAAATCAAAGTCGTATGCAGAAGCAGCAAAAGACCGCAATTGTCAGCTGAAGATCATCCTGAAAAATGTGATTGAATCCAGTAACGAAAATGTCCTATCGAAAGTGAATGAAGTCATCACAAGCGGTTTGAAGTTGTGTGACGTTGAGATTGCTAGTGCTGTGGGAAAGACCTCTCAAAACCAAAGATACCCAGGCGTTATCGTCGCTACCTGCAGATCAGAAGAAGAAAAGAAGATTATACTGGAAGAAAAGAAACAACTCAGAAACAGCAGAAGCTTTAAAGATGTGTATATACAGAGTGACAAACCGCTTGAATGAAGGATCATGGAAAGCAATATGAAAGTACTAGTGGATACTATAGGTGATGGAAAACTGAGACTACACGACAGGAATCTGCAGCGAGTGGAAGATGAGGAGCAGCACAGGCTCCGAAATAACACCTCACATAGAACACCCGGCGATCGCAGCCGCCAGGGTGACAGAGAAGGGTACAACACGCGGGGACATTACAGTAGAAATCGCATGAGTAGAACTCCACGTGGTTGTGTTTATCAACAAGAGTCATGTGACGCGCGAGTGACACATGTGACAGCGACATCAATGACAGAGCCTATCGACACTCACGATAGGTAGCATGCGGGTTTTGGAATGTTTGTGGATTTTCTTGTCATTATGGCTCTGATAACAGTTACTATATTCTACGCTCACATATCATCATTATATCATCAAATCTGGACATTATTGGTGTAGCGGAAACGCATTTACAAGACAATGAGATTATTGAAGTTGAAAGTTATGTCTGGTATTGACAAAATAGAAAACACAAACATGTTCGTGCTAAATGTGGTTCGGGAGGGGTTGGGTTTTTCATAAAAAATGATTTGTTGAAATATTTTCATGTGTGTATTATAGACTGTTCATATGAAGGCATTCTATGGTTGAAATTTGTGTGTAAGTCCAATTCTAATCTTGTAATTGTTACCTGTGTATGTTACTTACCGCCTGAAAATTCCACACGTCAGATTGATGCCAGTGAATTTTATGACTGTCTTTTAGCGCAAGTGGCGACCTATCACCGACCTGGCACAAGGTTTACATGTCGTGATCTTAACAGCCGGTGTGGTGGCTATATTGAAGGTGTTGATCAACTACCTGACACAGAAATCTTAGATAACACTGTGAATGCACAAGGCCATTTGTTCATTGACTTTTTAATTAATGCCAATTATTGTATTCTTAACGGAAGAGTGCAGTGTGATAACGATTTTACGTACGTGTCTCCCAAGGGAACGTCGGTTGTGGACTACTGTCTCTGTGCATACGAAGACCTAAACGAACTTAGCGATTTTAAGGCAATTCGACCCACTGAAATTGCAGATTCGAGTGACTGTGTCAGCACAGTGAACCCACAATCTGTACTTAAGTTAGATAATTCCTTCCTGACTTGGAAACTTAACATTATGTACGATGAATCTCCGCCTACGAGGCAAATGGAACCAGAAACGGAAAAGAAAATTGTATGTGACGTGTCCAATCTTCTTTCCTCTTTCAAATACTTTCATGACTTCGTCTGATATCTCTGAATAAATTGCTGACATTATTGCTTCTCTTGAATCTTCCCAGTCAACACAGGTTAATGTTGGCTATGCTTTTACTGATTATTAAGAATGTATCCGGAGTGAGATGCATAACACTCTTCCCACTAGGACTGTATTATTTGGTGGAGTCCGTAGTAATGAGAGACGGACAAGTCGAAAGGAATGGTGGACTAATGAACTATCTGAGTTATGGAATGAACTGTGTAAAGCTGAGAAGCAGTGGTGTAAAAGCAAAGGTGTACAGTAGAGACTTTTTAAACATGTGTATATCCAGGAGCGTAAATACTTCGACAGACGGGTAAAAAAGGTCAAGGGAGATTCTCAGATTAAAAAAAGTCAAAACCTAGATAAACTATGTGAAAATAATTCGGGTGAATTTTGGAAAACAATTGGGAGTGGGGCACGAGAGAAACAGATTCCTATGGAGGTGCGTTTGGAAGACGGGTCTATCTGCACAGACAAGGAGACTGTTTTAAACTCCTGGAAATCAGCTTATTCTTATCTTTTAAATTGTAATGTTAGTGTGAATCCTGATGGATTTCCCTGTCCTGAGGGTGATCCAGATAGTGAATTGAACCAACCTACATCTATTGATGAGGTGAGGCAAGTATTGCTATCTGCTAAGGGAGGTAAATCATCTGGCCTAGACGAGATCCCAACAGAAGGACTGAAGAATGACAACACTTTGGTGTTCCTACATAGGCTATTTAATCAGTCTTTTCTGTATGCCATAGTTCTATCAATGTGGGCGAAGAGCGCCATGCCACCCATACCTAAATCATCGACTGATGACCCCAGGGACCCCTGGCTTACAGAGGCATCAACCTTGCAAGGTCTTGTTACAAACTGTACTGTGGTATACTAACTAACACACGCACATCTTTTGCAGAAAATAACCAGCTTGTTAGTGACTCACAGAACGGGTTCAGGAAGGGTAGATCCACCCAGGAACACGTATGTAGTGTCACCTCCATTAAAGAAACACGCAAAGGGAATTAAGAAATCTACATATGTCGCTTTTATTGATTTTAGAAAGGCCAATGATTGCATAGACCGAAACGTGTTGTTGGAGAAACTCAAAAACAACGGCATAAATGGCAATATGCTGAGACTTAATGGTCTTCTGACACCCCTTTTCAATATTACATGCGGTTTGAAACAAGACTGTTTGCTCTCGCCACTCCTGTTTAACCTGTATATTGATGATTTGTTACGCACAATAGACGCTCTCAATATAGGGGTATCTGTAGATAATAATACAGTGTGAATTCTGGCATATGCGGATGATATCATTTTGTTGGCTGAGTAGGAAGAAGATCTTAATATCCTACTCGACTAGCTGGTGTGTTTCAAAAAGAATGACTGTTAATAGTGCAAAGTCGAAAATAATTCACTTTAGATCACAGACTGTACCAAAAACAAGTATCATATTTATGTGTGAAAGGATTGTTTTAGAAAATGTTGAGAGTTCCTGTTACTTAGGTTTGCTTCTCACAGAATATTTAGATTACGCTAGGATTGCCAAATCTGCAGCTAATTCGGCCAGCAGGGCGCTTGGCCTTTTGATATCTAAATACAAATTGCTTGGTGGAATGGAATATGATACGTTCACTAACCTGTATGATACAATGGTTTGGTCCATCCTGGACTATGGTTCATGTATATGCGGCTCTTATAGTATGTCTTGTATCAATGCTGTCCAAAATCGTGCTATGCCTTTCTTCCTGGGGCGTAAAAAGTATGCCCCAAATCAGGCTGTCAATGGTGAAATGGCATGGATACCCCCAATTGTACGCCAGTGGGGAAGTACTGTAAGATTTTATAAACGTTTATGTAACCTGCATTTTAGTCGTATTACCAAAGAAATATTTTTATGGAGTGATCGATGGGCGACCCGCCGTAAACACAATTTAAACTTCCGCATACATACTAAGTTGTCGGAATTAGGACTAGCCTATTTTATCCCTGAGAATAACTGTTTTAATATGCATTTTATTTCGTCAGAGGTACGAGTTGTGTTGTATCAAAGGCATGTCACGCAGTGGAGAGAAAGTATTTTACAGCCACAAGGTCCGTCCCGTAAAGGAGGTAATAAGCTGACTGTATTCTACTTGTAAGACATGTTTTACTCCAGCATTTTATGTATGTCATAGCATCCCACGAGCACATAGAAGTGCATTGGCAAAATTTAGATGTGGCACAGCACCAGTAAGTATTGAACTGGGCAGACATGCCAACATCCCTCTACAAGAGAGAACATGTTTTAATTGTGTGAATATAATTGAGGACGAATGCCACGTTTTACTTGGTTGTCCAGTGTACAGTGTCGAGCGAAAGAATCTTATTGTCTAAGATTTTGTCCGGATTTTATGAATATAAACAATATTCGGAAAACTGCTTTTATCTTATCCAATGAAACTTGTATTTTGTAAAAGAGAAAATATGTTTTATATCAGTAACATGTACCAATTAGGTTTTATCGAGAAGATTCATTTTTTAACTTGTATCTTGTAACGGGGTGAGACATAAATAAAATCTCTCTCTCTCTCTCTCTCTGTCTCTCTTTCTCTCTCTCTCTTTCTCTCTCTATCTCTCTCTCTCTTTCTCTCTCTCCCTTTCTCTCTCTATCTCTCTCTCTATCTCTCTCTTTCTCTCTCTCTATCTCTCTCTCTTTCTCGTTCTATCTCTCTCTCTTTCTCTCTCTACCTCTCTCTCTCTCTTTCTCTTTCTATCTCTCTCTTTCTCTTTCTATATCTCTCTCTCTCTTTCTCTCTCTATCTCTCTCTCTTACTCTCTCTATCTCTATCTCTCTCTCTTTCTCTCTCTCTATCTCTCTCTTTCTCTCTCTATATCTCTCTCTCTATCTCTTTCTCTATCTCTCTCTCTCCCTTTCTCTCTCTATCTCTCTCTCTCTCTTTCTCTCTCTCTCTCTATCTCTCTCTCTTTCTCTTTCTATCTCTCTCTCTCTTTCTCTTTCTCTCACTATATATATCTCTCTCTTTCTCTCTCTATCTCTATCTATCTCTCTCTCTATCTCTCTCTCTCTTTCTCTCGCTCTCTCTATCTCTCTCTCTTTCTCTCTCTATCTCTCTCTCTTTCTCTCTCTATATCTCTCTCTCTATCTCTCTCTATCTCTTTCTCTCTCTATCTCTCTCTCCCTTTCTCTCTCTATCTCTCTCTCTATCTCTCTCTCTTTCTCTCTCTCTCTATCTCTCTCTTTCTCTTTCTATCTCTCTCTCTCTCTCTTTCTCTCTCTATATATATCTCTCTCTTTCTCTCTCTTTCTCTCTCCCTCTCTCTTTCTCTCTCTATCTCTATCTATCTATCTCTCTTTCTCTCTCTATCTCTCTCTCTCTTTCTCTCGCTCTCTCTATCTCTCTCTCTATCTCTCTCTCTTTCTCTCTCTATCTCTCTCTCTCTTTCTCTCTCTCTCTTTTTTCATCGTCATTTTTGAGGTCAGGGAGACTTGTACGATAAAGGACGCCAGGTCGAACCTGTGAGATGCTACTGTTGTTTGTGGTGTACAATCAATACATTGCCAACAAAGCCATGTATTTAGTCTGACATTGCGTGATGTACGAAAATAGACATGATAATATGTTTAGAAAGAGCACAAGGTATCGCAGATTTGGACAGACCTGTTGTTTGGGACACTTATACACATCATGCCTTGAAGGAAGTATCCCTTCGCTGTTATCGTCCAGTTCAGGGACATAACTTGTCACAGTTGATAAAAATAAGAATGAGTAATGGGCCAAATGTCCAGAAGTGTAGGTTTTCATTGAACATGATTTATCATGAAATTGATACACAAGGGGGTTGTACCTCCGATAGGTCACTGCACGACCTGTGACAGTCTTAAAACTGCTCAACCTTTTTTTGTCTGGCATGATTTGCTGAATACCAATTTCTAGCCAGATTTGCACGGGACAACGAAATTGTGCACTGGCGGAGACGCATGAAAATGGCAAATCTTTACAATTTCGAGGTACGTAACATGGAGACAAACTCTGAAAAACTAACCGCTCAGCTTAAACTATACTCAAGTTTCCTTTAACCATGACTCACTTAACTTTGCCCTACAAGCTTGTCATCAGTGTAAGCGGGACTATGCTCTTTAGTTGAGGTATGTACGTTGTTACGATTATTGGGGTCTGATGGTTGGACTGCTGCTGTCACACTGTCCCTGTTTTGTGGATCGATGTCCATGATATGAATCAATGGATCGTCTGATTGATTGGCAATTATTGTCTGATCGTGAATTATGTATAGACCATTGTCATAAACCTAGGATACTGTTAATAATGGTGATAAACAGCAAATGAACAAAACAAAGAGTTTGTTAGAACTTACAATATGATGATAACCACTGCGCCCACAAGGATAAGGATAAGGACAAGGACAAGTGCTGTTACAACAACTGCAATGATGACCTGGGAACTGCATGTCAGTGCCACACATTGGGTATCGGTTGTATTACAGCTGTAGGTACTACCTGTATAAAGAAAAACGCAAAGTCCTCAATGTTTTATTACAGACAGTAGAGACGATTGTGGTTTAGCTGTTACTACGTATTTTATATATCCACCTCTTACACATATTTTATACATGGCACTCTGAACATTGTACATCTATTAAAATACAATACAGCTTTTGAGTTAAATATATAAAGGCAATACTGAAAATGAAATTTTTCATTTGTCATCATATCGTTTATATCGTCTATTAATATTTTATACATCTTTAACCTTGATGCACCATACCATTGTAAGTCTCACAGAAGTCGCCGATGTAATTTTCTTTACAGCCAAAAGTGCACTGTACATATTCCTGGATACAGGTGTCATCTCTGCAGTTTCTGCTGCACGTTTGATCACAAAGGTTACCGTACCATCCCACTTTGCATCCATGTAAGCATTTCCCAGTTTCTTCGTGACACACTTTGTTATTTGTTTGTTTACAGTTTTGAGAACAATTTTGACTACAAGTCTCTCCATATTTTCCAGGCTCGCATTCCTCTTCACCTTGTACACACAGACCTGAAATATGTTGAAGGTGATCCACATTTCAAGTTTTGTCATATCACAGATAACATACCCCATTAGACATATACTTTAATGACAGGACAATTACGCAAGAAATCTGAACGTAAAAAAAAATGTTTCGAAAACATCAACAAACAATAAAATGTTTAACAATGAGAGTATAGAGAGTAACTAAAGTTACAAATTAATGCGAAAGAATTGTCAGTATTTAAACAATATCTCTACAGGAAACTACAACCATATGGGCTTTCCACTATATCCTGACAAAGACAGTTGTGTTGCATCTTTACATCTCAAGTTACACGAAAACTGGGAGAGTTGTGGAGATCATTCTTACCCTGGATACTAAGCCTGTTTGGGAAACTTGACCACTGTTGTAACTTAGGGAATGTTACTACCTCTGTTTTTATTGCTTTAATCACTAGTTTAATCACTAGTTGGCTTTGAATTTGCACAGCTACTCTATTTCGAGCTTCAACCGTTTGTTGGTTTCACAGCAAACTCTTTTACAGACTAATTTCCATTTAACTAGTATTAGTTTTGATTTGGGAGTAAAATGACTATATTGATGAATGTTTATGGGGCACAGAGCTTAAGCATTAGTATCTGATTTAGGTTATGAAATTAGAAATGAACAAACGTTAGTGGTACCTACTAGATTTAAAAGGCTAGTATGTACAATCTACATGTAGATGTTGTGTGTTGTAATTCGTTTCAATTGATAATTAAATATATGCATAGTTATCAAATCAAATAGTTAGTATGGTTGATTTCGTCAAACAAATGTGGCAAGATGTGTTCCTGACCTTACCGTAGATTAAAAAAAATACTCTTACCAAAATCAGTCTCGAGAGACATTTCGTCGTCTTCTTTTCTGTCATTTTGATGAGATGGTTGTGCAATCATAACAATAGTTTCTCTGCTCTTAATATCTAGGTGAAGTTAAACTTTGCGAGAGAAAATTGTCTATGAAGTAACCACACAAACAGCATTATAACTCTAGAATGATACCACCTTTAATGTACTGCTTAAAGTTTCAAAGTGACATTTCCATACGGAAATATACCTGTTTAAATACTATAATTACAGTTATACCTGCTGACCAGTGTCTTTTGTCTTCTCGTGATTGTATAACTGTGACAAGAACATACACACATGAACTGTTTGCTTTATTTTACATTTACCACACAACATACGGACTATTGTGTATATTATTTACAGTTATGGTTACGATTTGTCGTCTACACCCGTTTAATTTTGAAAAGATATTGCTAATATATATTGTGTGTGCATTGGATCGTCTCATCTGCTGCAATTAGGGTGACGTGAAAGAAATACGCATTCAAACATTCAAAGTTACTTACAGCATAAAGATAGTATTGTTCCAAAAATCCAATGTCTTAGCGATGACATTTCCTTTTGGCAGATCACCTGTAAATAAATTAAATGTATTCATTATTGAAACACACATCTGAGATGTACATCACAAAATTAACCTGGGTTGGGTGAGATGGATAAGTCGAAGGACATGTAATGTAATTGACGGATCGCCTGTTTTGTTTAGAGTGGATTCTCCCTTGCCAATCAAGATCAATGTCGTCCACTCTGAGTAAGAAGAGTTGAAAGAGCAAAGGACTAAAGAAATCGACCGGAAATATATGTCAGCTGAATAGTATGAACTTTGATAATTATATTCAAACTTACCAAATCATTGTATTGTACCGTCATATTTTTAGCTCGACATATATTTCCTCTCAGCCTTTGTGAATGACGTTTTGTTGTTGCTTACTTTTAGATGTGATTTGAAGGGCAGCTTGTTTGTCAACACGTACTGTCCCGCTTCCGCTTGAGTGACGAGATTTGATCAAATTTGAAAACTTATGTTTGAAACAGAAATCACAAAGACAAAACTAACCACTATGAACAAATAGTATTTCATTTTTTTCTAAACATGTTTCTGTGCTATGAAGCCTAAGGGATAAATCCACCGGCGTCGTGTTGGTATTTCCCACCAGGAAATCAAATGGCTTGTGTGTGGCTCAGTGCACGAACATAGCAAGTCAATGGAACGAGCGTGACAAAAGGCATAATGACAAAGTGTCACTCTGAACTTGGGAAGCGATCGATACCTACTTTCGTTTTACAGTCTTTAATATTAACCGCATGAATATAACGTCGTAGTCATGGATCTTAATTTTTATGGATGAGGGAATCCGGTGAGACATATGCTGCAGCAAGGTGTAAACTATACGTAATGCAATAGGCGTCACATGAACGGGCTTCGCGAAATGTGATTTTGTAAACACTACAGTATGGGGGGACACTTCCGCGTTCGCGATCGGGTTTCCCTAAACATCCCAACCGACTTGTTTTATCGTAGACGCTTAAGAAGTATCGTTTGTGATTTGAAGAAAGAAACACAGGCATGAGTAGTCACTAATATGTTATTTTTGGAATTCAATCCGATTTTAACTTTTCAAAACATACACGAAATATCACTGCGAATTTGTAATGTGTGAAAAATGGCGACATTTCCGGTGTACCCAAAATACCCAGAGGTTAGTTTCAAAACCTTTGCTTTGCCAAAGATGAGAGTCGGTGACACCCCCAAAACGGGAAATATCCCTCTAAATTCAACATTACAAAGTGTATTAATGTGAATGATATATGTAGTAGATGAGGGACACATGTCCCCCCATGCATACAGGGGTAACACTGGAATACACATACTGCCTCGGAGGATAAAAATGCCAGTGGAGTACAACCCAGCTGTGATAAGTCATATAGTTGTCGGTTTCGTCGGTTTTAAGATGAAAGCATAGTGTAAAGCTGCTTACCACTCTCTCTTTTAAAACAGACAGTTTCAGTTCGGGTCGGTAGCGTCCCGGAATGATTGTGGTAATATCACGTGATTCAAGCCTTCTCTTGCCTTGTGCGTGACACCCAGATATGTGCAGCTAATGTATTTAAAACTGCTGTTGTCTTTCTTCAACACAGATAGTTTCAGTACAGGCCAGACGCTTCCTGGTTGACTGCGGTTATTCAAGCCTGTACTTTCCTCGTGCGTTACACCCGGCTTTGTGCACACTCGCAGCAAAGTCGATATGTGCAGCTCATGTATTTATAACCTGCCTTGCGACTGACGGGTATTGTATAACATAACAATGGATACTCGCTACACCATAACTA
>VKKT01008364.1:17124-27769 GCA_008038995.1 Haliotis laevigata | reverse complement strand
GAGTTTGAGAAGGAATGTCTTTGCTCAGGTCAAGTTGGAGATGTTGTCAAAAATATACCATCGAAACATTAAATGAGTTTACAGTTATCCGTTTCTGTTATATACAGTATATATATGCAGCTCCTTCACTTCATGTATCACTCTTGCTTGACAACGGTACAAGAATCTGTATCGAAACGTCGCATTCACGAAATAAAGAAGTTGTTATCCATAAAAACGTGTTCCATATAGTATTATTTATGGCAGAGACACAATCTTTTCCAGCTGAAATAAACCGTTTACAGATAATTTGTTCATGTAAAGAAAACAAGGGTATTGGTAAGCTGAATAGCACACGATGTACATAAATGAATTAATAATCAATCCAAATAAACATTTCATGTATGTGATGGTGAAGTATGATCTATATGCGTTGAGATATGTGAGAAAAAATGAATGTAAAATCTGAACACTCACAGTTTGTGTGTGAACGGTTATGTCCGAAACTAACAATTGTCTAACAATGTGTAGCTTGTGGCGATAGTTCAACATGTGATTTAACAAGTGGCCATTTTCAACAGTATATTACAACTAGGTGTTATGCCTGACAGTGTAGAGGCGGTGGGGTAGCCCAGTGGTTTAAGCTTTCGCTCGTCGCGCCGAAACCCGGGTTCGATTCCCCAAATGGGTATAACGGCTGAAAACTATGTCTGGTGTCCCCCACCGTGATATTGCTGGAATATTGCTAAAAACTGCGTAGAACCATACTCAAAATACTCATATATCTTACGGTGTTTTACAACTAGTGGCAATTTCAGCAATATAATACAACTAGTGACTTAATGTGACAGTGTATTACAATTAAAGGCTATATCTGACAGTTTGTAAATCTAGTGGCTACATCTGAAAGATGTCTCTCGAAAGATTAGGTTGGTAGGTAGGGCTTATCATGATGCCTTGTGTGAAGTCATATTGATTTCGATATTATCCTGTCAACAGTTAAAAAGTAATTAAGGAAATCACTACAAATCATGTTATTATCTTTTTGTATTAAAAATGACATAACGTCAATTAATGTACAGTTACTTTATTCCAGTAGTATATAAATCAGATTTAGATCCGAATTTTCATAACGCTTCTTCATTACGTATTGCATAGTGTTACATAGTTTGAAAGTGCTCGTTATTACGTAACATAGTAAAAATAAGAAAACGTATATAACTAAAATCATTTTATGAGATGTGCTTACACATTACTCAAGAGATGAAACGGTTGGGTACACGTTACAGTACAAATTAGAATTGTGCCTGACGGTAGTGGTTGTACTCGTGTTCCCCTGAACAGTACATATTCAATGAGAGATAAACACCACAAATCATTTCACTAAAATGGAGATGGTATACATTACGGGTCTGAACAGATAATTCATTTCAAAACTACTCTCATGACGCTGGAAATGACATACAGCAAAGAGTACCAATGTCAGACATCAGGTCTGTTCTATAATTATTCCTGAGGAAGAAGTCTAGTTTCGTTCACTCATCTCTCCTCTGTATGAACATTTATCGAATAGAAATTACAAATAGTGTGTATCGCACCAATTACAATGTAATATACATTATTTCCCATCCCTTTGTCTCTTCTCTTGATCCAGTTAAAAATCATCGCTCGCTGCAAGGCAAATAAATTTGAATATTACCTGGAGGCAAGCTTAGTACAACGAGATTATATTCCGTCTATCGACCTAGTTGCAATGTGTACCGAATACATTAATACGAAGTCCTGGTTCTCTGACAACCTCATGTGAACTCCTCGGTTAGTGTCTAAATCTTCTATGGAGTCCGCTATGAAGAGCTAGTGTTGTATCAGTCAGAAGGATCGAAGTGATGTCTTAACATAAACAATGAGCACTATAGAGTTTTTTTTCGAAGGCTCAGCAACAGCAACATTTGATCGATGGGAATGGCATTCGTTATGTGACATTCTCAAATTATTTTTTTCAGTAAATTCATTCATTTCCCCTCACGAGAAAAGTACAACCAATCGACCCTGATTAACATTCTCGAACGAGAAACATGGGGTCATCCTCGGAATCCTCTAGAGCTTAGATCAAGTAGTATGAAATACTATCGATGAGTTGTTTTTCGGTCACATCAAAAGACAGACCAGAAGCACCGTAAACATTACATTGGCTGCACTGCATTAATGGGAGTAAGAGATGTATAATCACTGGCAGCTATCTGAATAATAATAAAGACTGACATCTGATGAGACACAAGCTAGAATATAATAAGCGAGGAAAGCAAGTCGTGTTAGAAAACAGCAAAACTGAGTGTAAACGAACACCGGGAACAGTATCAAAATCACCTTTCAAATGCACCTTACGATTAATTTGGCGGTATAATGCATTAAAAATCTATGTAAATCCAAACTCACTCGCTTACTTCACTCAATATAACTACATTTTCTGATTAAGATTAGTGAATGACACTCACCCGAATTTCGTAGTCATTGGGTAACTTAAGCTTAAGACTTACTGTTTTCAAACAGGTGATCGGTAAAAACTACAAGGTTGAGCACAAAATAATTCTTCATATATCCAGTATGTCACTACACTGAACGGGATTGTACAATCGACTTGAAGTCAAAAGTTGTTGTATTATCATAATTCAGTTGGCTTCAGACTGGTCTTCAAATAATGTACACGTAGGAATTGAACAGAGATCATCGATGTGATGACGATAAACTTAAACTATCATGGTATCCTGTCACGCTTATTGTTTTTCTTTTGGTTTTTAAGAATGTTAATTCCACGTGGACAGCTGGTTACAAAATGTTGAGATCTGATTAAATTCAAACTGCCGATAATGTTTCCAGAGAAGCAGTCATACCGGTGACAATTTTTAACTGTTATCCATAAATGAAACAATGTCACCGTGAACTGAGATTCATAACTGTCCACAACCTTCTAGAGCTGTTATAATTGATACACCCTTAACAGATCTAAAACATCAAAGACGGTGAATAATCCGTCTCCAGTATCTGCCGAAACCAATTACATTTGGTGTAAAAGGCAAAACAGAGATGACATGCACGTCTTTACAGCAATTCACAGTTAGAGAGAATCAGTCGTTGCTGTCATCACTGTGTCAGCCTTTATGAACTTCATTCATACAAACTGAATATTCATGAATATGCAGTTGCTACTTCTCCTCTTGATTTTCACATTCCCCCGTCTCCTTTACATGTCCAGGAGGTCATATTAACCGTGTGTGTGTGTGTGTGCGTGCGTGCGTGCGTCTGTGTGTCTCGGTCTGTCTTTCTGTGTATTTTCGTCGTAATTAAATCTTCTAAACAATGCTTCTAATTTGTTTTCAATAAAGGAAACTAAACAATTACGCTTTAATCAATGTATTAACGGACACATACCAATATCAAGGGACATATCGATTACAAGGATCACTTCAAACAGAGAATTCGTATAATGAGCGGTCTACGCACCCAGCATGTCAGTTTTTACCTGGGAAACGAAAGCCACAATACACTTTCACAATACACTGAAGCCACAATGCACAATGACCTCATAATGTACAGAAATTCATTGTATTTCGATTAAACTGGGAGATTTGTAACGTTTTCATAATTTTGAAGTTTCATTAAACTAAGAACGCTATAGTTGGTACGCTATGTTCCTTCGTTGCCTACCCGTGAAGATCCGGGTTAGAATATCGATATTCAGTAACTCATGCTTGTCGTATGAGGCGACTAACGGGATCCGGTGTTTAGGCTCGCTGACTTGGTTGACACATTGGTCATCGGTTACCAAATGCGCAGATCGATGGTCATGTCGTTGATCACTGGATTGTCTGGTCCAGACTCGATTATATACAGACCGCCGCCATATAGCTGGAATGTTGCTGAGTGCGGCGTAAAACTAAACTCACTCACTCACTCACTCACTCACTCCTTTGTTGCCAAAACACCAGTCGGCGATGAATGTCTCAAAGTGAGTTTTGACGTTGCAGTAAACTGAAGACGCAACAAAATGCCACAAAACCTTTTCCATAATCATAAGAATTTTTTCAGTCCGATAAACCATGGCCTGTGTCTGTGGATGAAAATGCCAAAACGTGTTGTATAGTTATCATTCTTATTAAAATACGCAACGAATATTTGCTTTACCAGCTCTAATTTTCCCCCTTTCCGTTTACGGTCCTATGGAGTCTTTTGGATAGAGCGTGTGCCCTGAGTGCGGAATGTGGGAAGTAGGTGCCATATACCTAAAGACCTTGCAAGATTTTGCTTTTTGTAACCCTGGCTAGCGCTCGTCATCAATGGTATAAAACCTGGTTGTCTCGGAGTCAGTATACATTGTCTTAGTACCGTATCCGGCATAGTATCTCTGATGGTTATAAATTAGTCAGAGCTAGTAACAGCTGACACACACCAAGCACGCCCTTGTGTGAAAAGGAATTAGTTTTCATTCATATATTGTGTCAATGATACACGATATCTGCAGAAAACCTAAAGCAACCAACTTCAGCACAACAAACGTTGGATCCTTTGATGGTTAAATGCATCCTTTAACTTCTGTTATTGCGTATTAATCTGTAGTTCTCCAGCGTGCCCTTTGCGGATCTGATCTCTGTACAAACTCATCATCTGTTGCATGAATGCCCTGACCAGCGTGTTTGTGACAACGAAGAGACTCTGTAGCTCTCCATCCTGGACACGTTTGGCGTAGACGCGTGTGTCATGCTGGACCCCATGAAGTTGGATGAACAAACAAGAACTCTTCTTGGGGGACACTCCCTCGATATTGAGAATCATCAACTGCTTCACCTTGTGGGACTATTCTTCCTCTCCAATGAACTCATTCGCCATTGACATTTTAACTAACTTTTCCCTACTGCCCAGCTGCAAATCGGTGTCGACATGATGTTAACTTAACGTGACAATTCTCCTTCCTCCACTACAAGATGGGCAACGGAATTCGAGAGGGAACGATAGAGCTTCGACGATGATGCAAGATCAAGAACACTTACACAATTGTTAAAATACATGACGTAATTATTGATGATTGACGACTCACCAAACGCCTTAAAGCGACTACAATAGGCAATTGCTCATTACTATACTTAATACTACTATAGGTACTTTGTTACAAAAGGAAAGGGACACTTCAGTGGTTAAATACTGTAATAATTGTGTCGCATGTCTGATAAGAGATACTTTTATGTGTCATAAATAATCGTGGTTATACAGCACAATGGACCATCTGTCATAGTACGCGACAGACACGATAGTCAAACAACACACATCGATATTCAAATCATGAACGGAAGGCTCAGAGCACATGGAACTAGCGCTATAATTAATTTGAGAGGAATTGCAAAAGTGATAAAGGAGGACCTTTTTAGCCAAGCTTGTATCGGGATCGCTGTATTTTGATCCATCAAGGCAGTTAACTGTTGCTGTTCTGAGTGAAAATCTTTATCGCCAGAACTAACCGCTGCTGATAATGAACCCCTGTCGTTGTCTACACGTTATCTTAGAATCAGAAGCAGCTCTATCGATCATTGTCCTCAGCCTGTTGCACTATTGGAAAACCAATATACAAATATTTTATGCCCATTTCGAACATCTTTATGAGTTGTGTTACGCAAGTGTTAGTAGGGCGGAAGAAAGATTATTGATATTTTCTTATTCTAAAAACTGTATGTATATAGTTTGTTGAGTTGTTGAACAAAAATCAACCTGTGGTGTTCCCTCGCTTCGTTTTTTCAGAAAAGCACTTGACTTGCCTTTGCATGTGTTTGAAGTGTGCCACAATGTGGCAGGATCCGCTCATCTTTTTGCGAACACCAGGTTTGATTCCTATATCACTGTGATTAATAAACACAATCATGTGTCATGTATATGATATTGTCAGAATCGAACAGTGGAGATTTTCTAAGGTCGTGAAAGTGGTTTTTTTGTTAATGTTTTTTGCATTTATGAATTAGATCATTCAATTAGAACATCGCATTAATTAATGGGAAATTGGCATTGAAAACTGAATCATTGAAAAATTGAACGACTGTATGACAACCAAGGAGTTGACATTAACTACTTGGCAACACAAGCAATATTCATTATCATGGTGTACTAATGCCTGTAAGATCTCCTTTTTACGAATATGCTAGATTTTCTTAACGAATGTGAAACAGAATCCGTCTCCGATGGTTTATTCCACTGAAGCTACAATGTCATATAGACTTATTACCGAGGCTGCGTTAAACTCGAATCAAGCCACGCACTCAGTCTTAAAGGTTGGCTCTCAATATCAATACAAAAATGCATGATTCTCAAATGATGCAAATATATTGCCATTATTTCTAAGGTTATCAGTAACATTAGTGCCAAAGGAGCCTGGCAGTAAAGCATTTGGACATTTTTATCCACAATCTGACATTGGATGTCAGCATTACCAAAGGGGTTGAAATGAACCGTGTTTCTTTACGAGAGAAAGGTATAGGTTGTGATTTGCATTGTCGATGAAGTACCAACCATTTGTAAATCCATAACGATTGTTATAACTACACTTTCAAAGGCAGAAATACAAATGCTTTGGGGTTAAGATGATTGGGATTCGAACCCACACTCCCACAGAGTGAGGCATCAAATCGCATGGGTACCATAGCCGGAAGCTATGAAAACACAATGACTTTCTGAAAGTGTACACATGATATATTAGGGATAACACTTTCTAAGCAAAGTCCAAATTCAACTAACTTCTCGGTCTACACAAAAAAGAAGTTTAATGGTTTTATCCCCAAACCGCGCCAAATAAATAGACTTTGAAAAGATAGCATTTCTTATTATAAGCAATCAATGTTAAACTGCGGAATGGCTGGTCAGAGGTACTAACATCTACAAACATCTACACGAGTATAAGAATTAGATTTGGCATTTGTCGCTTAATAGGCACGCAAAATTATTACTCGTCATTCTCATCTCTACACATCAATGTTCATGTTTCGTGGGGTCAGTGGAGTAGCCGAGTGGTTAAATCGTTTGCTCGTCACGCCGAAGGTCCGGGTTCGATTCTCCACATGGGTACGATGTGTGAAGTCCATTTCTGGTGTTCCCTGCCGTGATATTGCTGGAATATTACTAAAGTCGGCGTAAAACCATACTCACTCAGTCAGTCAGTCAGTCAGTCAGTCAGTCATATCTTGTGGCAACAACCAAACACTTGTGAATTAATGAGGGTAGGGTGCTACCGGTGGGGCATGCTTCCCCTTTCACAAACACCGTGTATCGTCCTTAAGTTTCAGTGATCCATTATATTTTTTTTCTGATACTTTGCCAGTGGAATCTGTTTCGAAACTGGCTATTCTCTGGCGCTGACAATTTATCCATGTCAAATGTTGGTCGCATTTTTCTCACTAGCTGTTTCTTAGTTCAGGCCTTGCGGACGTTTCTCTCCTGAGTTGGTATAATTGGTGAATGTATTGTCTCTAATGTCACATTACGAATATCTGCATCACAAGGAAGAGTAATATGCTTCAATTCTACTGTAACTTATAATGTCATCCCTTTCCCCCCYTTGTAATGCTTAACATTCGCTTTCAAATACAGAAAAAAGACATACATGTTTCACTTCCGGCTACTTTGTATGTTACCGGAAATGATCATCTCAAAATCTCAGCTTACCTGTTGGTGGGTAATTTTATACAGTAACTATAAAATGTACTTTATGTTTCAAAGTTGTCACTCACCCAGCAATTATCTGAGAGTGGAAGCTGAAGGGTGAGATAATCAAACCGAGAAGGTATAGAAAGGCAAGAATCTTAATGGATGATTAACGGAGACTAGAAACCTAAAGTGACATTGTCGCGTCGGAAATGTCATCGTATTGTCGGAAATGTCATCGTATTGCCTGTGGGTTGTTCAAATAACCTCATGGAAGGATCCATACGTTCATGTTTCACTTTTACGTTAATGAACTCCTCTCTGCGTASCGGTTACAAAGAGACTAGTTGTGCCTAAGGGTGTCTCCGTACGTTTCTGGACCTTGCGGTGGGTCGTATGTTTCAGGAGACGACTATAAGTTTGGAAGGCTAAGATTTGCCTTATGTTACGTATGCCTGAAGCCTCACGTCTACGGTGGGTGAGGGGCGGTGGGGTAGCCTTGTGGTTAAAGCGTTCGCTCGTCACGCTGAGGGCCCGGGTTCGATTCCCCCCAGTGTGTGAAGTCCATTTCTGGTGCCCCCCGTCGTGATATTGCTTGAATATTTCTAAAAGCAGCGTAAAACCATACTCAGTAAGGTGGGTGGGACAGAATGTCTCTGGCTGTCGTGGCACGTTGATTCAGACAACCATGTTTTGTATCTGTGTCCAAAAGGACATAAGTAAGCTATCCTTAACGTTTTCGCGAAGACCTAGTCTCATTACTGCTCTTCAGTGATTCCTTATATAATTTTCACCGCAGTCTTGTCTTTTATGATTGATGTGTATCGTGAGTGAGTGAGTGAATGAGTTAAGGTTTTAAGTCACATCGGCACTATTTCAACCATATTGTGACATGTTTCGTAAGGCTCAATATTTGCTGGCCTTCACAGACATATTAACGTCAGATGAAGGACATTTCCTGCACACTGTACATCTCTTTTACAACGAACGCATAGTGTATTTTTATAATTGTTTCTGCCATGTCTTAACATTTTAAAATTGTTTTTGTAAAACAAACGTCAATTTTATAAAATCACCCCAATTGATATCTTTACTAATTAACGCAAATGGGTAATTAATTGGGGAAATTGGAGAGCAAAACGTATATATGTGATGACTATGAGAGAATATGACATAAACTGTTAGATATTTAACGATTAGATAACTGCATCAGTGCCGTCGACCTTCCACAAATTAAAAAAAGCATTTTTTTAAGGCTTCAACGCGCTGATAAAATCGAATGTCAAATGTCACGACAAGAACAACTGACTGGTCTTAGGGGAAGAAAAAAATCCACTCTGATGTATCTCTGATGTTAGCCTGGTTCAGAGCGCTGGTACGCACAAACAAAATATGCGTGTTTTTATGGATGCAGTGATCTCTTCTACAGTTTGTTCAGAAAAAACTCAAGAAGATGGATTTTCCAGTGCCAGGGGTGCCCTGGGACCGCAATGTAGTTTCTTGGAAAATATTCTGGTTTTTGTCTATCCTCTCAATCCTATTACCAAACAGAATTTTATATGTAGCCGGGGCACTTTTACGTATGAGAAGATGGTTACATAGTTTTGTGATGTAGATATATGTGTGTGTGTGTGTGTGTGTGGTTTTATTTCATTACTGACGAAACTTTGAAAATGTCCTACATATACTCAACAAAAAAAGAAACTTTACATCGTTGAAATGTGTAACCAATCAATTACCCATCCAGTGAACAATGGCAAATGATTTTCATGGCATTTCACGCCAAGACACTAGCTACTACTGACTACCCCGCGCGTACTACTGTCGCGTGAGCGGTGGGGCAGGATACGCTCACCTTTTTGCGAACTCCTGCTATCATCACTACATGTATTTCATTGTGCTTCATAAACACATGCTCTGTCATCGTATCGCATGGTGACAATCACTGGATTATCTACTTCAAACAACATCATACAGCTGAAATATTGCTGAAACAAATATGAAATAGTCACAATTGTACAATCGACTCTGCTTTAGGCAGAGATTTCTTATGAATGTGGAAAGGGTTTTGTCGCCTCTATTGGTTAGGTGCCCACACAAAGGTAAGCCCATAACGATTCCACCGACTTTGGCTCTCGATACATGGTTTCGTCGAGTCAATGCCGTTTTTTAGTTTGGTTTGGTTGTTGTTTACGATGGGATGCGATGACATGCGTCAATCAAGTCAGCGAGCCTGACCACCCGATCTCGTTAGTCGCCTCTTAGAAGCATGGGTTGCTGAAGACACATTCTAACCCGGATCGCCACGGGTTCAATGCCGTTGTTAACATCATATAGCTGTAATGCTGCTGAAACAAATATCTGCTCATGATATAGTCACAGTTGTACAATCGACTCTGCTTTTGGCAGCGATTTCCTACGAATCTGAAACAATTTTCGTCGCTCCTGTAAACAATCCACAAAAATTATTAACGGCAAGAGGAGTTATTCTGAGATCCGTACACTGGCCTGAAGCTGTGGTTAGGGCAGTTGAGATGGTCTGAGATAGCAGGTTTGGGGGGTCTAATTTGGCGCAAGCCGGGATTAAAACCTACTTCTACATCTCTACAACCTCTAAGCCCAATGACAGCCAAAGCTGCAAGCCTTGAAAACAACAAGAAACAAAATGTGTTGAAATCGGTTGTGCAGGTGAAAATCACCCGTACTACCAGAACGTCAGAAAAAACCCACATAACATTATATAATAACCACCAAATGTTACAGCAATCTCAGACCATATCATCATCTCACTCTAAGAGTTAAGCCCCCATGGTCCCTACTATGGTGATCTACCTTCTGTTGTTAGCAATTTATAGCCTCTCAGAAATAAGTCCAGTCGTAGCTACTCGCCTCTTTCCGTGACCTACAAGAAGACTCGTACCCTTGTCGTACGCCATTATTGCCAAGAATCGTGGCAAACCAATCAAATCGCGCGTAGTAAAACGCATTT
>VKKT01008360.1:10366-22099 GCA_008038995.1 Haliotis laevigata | reverse complement strand
CTAACGCTGACCCGGTCCGGTAATGTTTTCTCTGTTTTATCGCGACGTGCTGCTGCCGACGACGATTCGACAGCTTTTATTTTGATGGCTTCGACGGGTCTCTTGCCCACGAGTCTGGTGACTTCGTTGTTGATGACATCCACCACTCGTGGTAAGCGTACGACCCATTCTGTGTTTCTGTTTCCGGGATCCATTAAATCCTGCGAGTATTGGTGCGAGAACAGGCGTTAGGCTAGGGTGCGATTGAATCTCTCGACTATGGCTTGGCTATGGTGAGCTCCCGCTTTACCTCGTCTCACTTGGACTTGGTATTTGGCCAGCAGCTGTGACACGGCTCCCATGAACTCGCGTCCGGGATCAACTTGCAATACGGTAGGCCATGTCAAGCGACTGCGTTTCTATATGCGTTCAAAGGCTTTGGCGACTTCGTTCGAATCTTTCGTTGTCAACGGTTCGGCTCCCTTCTAGCGACTGGCGACGTCTACGACGGTCAGGGCGTACTTGTAGGTTTTGCGCCTCAACCTGTCGTGAGGGAGAAACAGGAGGTCGGCTTGGTGGACGCGATTCGGCGTTGAATTGTCGAATTTTCTTCTTGGGATGTATCGAGGCGCCAGGCTTTCACTTTCTCTTCCGAGACTCGAGCTGCTTTGGCGAGTTTCGGGATGGCGTCCGCGCCTTTCCAGTATCCTCGTGGGCTGTAATAACTAATCTCAATGATATATGTACGCATGTGTGCGTAAGCGTTCAATTATTCGATAAGCATTTGTGCCCGTACGCATAAGTGGTGACTCTGTCCTGCACTTAAAAAACAACGTATACGAGCGGGTGTCACTAGCAGACTTCAACCAGCCAGACTGGTTGATCAACATGACCCTCACCTCACCCCACATATCTTTTTAAAACAATGATAACGTCTCCAAAATTACGAACAACGGGATCCTTCTCACGTCTTTCACTCCAGAGTTTGATGTGCAAGTTTTACGAATACCAGGCCACTCGGGCAAATACAGCTTGTTCAGCTTGACCTGAGCTGCTCTACATATGCATGACCCGGGAGGTCAAATGGCATAAACGGCAGATCAGGTTACCTTCATTAAATAGGGGTGCAGAGAATGTTATTAATGTTGCGTCCGTGAAAAGCATGCATACATAGATTCCTTACAGAACTTGTCCCGGAAAACAACACTTCAATTATCACTTTTTCTATTTCATGTTCAACTGCAATATTTCTGTCCCAGTAGTCGCTGTCCAAATTTTCAACAATAGGCACAACAATCAGTCCACTCGTTTACGCCAATCATCTGACAAAGGTGCACCCCTTCACAATAATAGACCCAACCAGTTGTGACACGGTCACGCAATTCATTAGWATTCACTTGATCAGGTCAAGCTGAACAAGCTGTAGTAAGTGTTTGTTTGTCTGTTTGTTTGTTTGTTTGTTGTGTAACGCGACACTCAGCAATATATACCGCGGTCTGTAAATAATCATCTGGACCTGACAATCAAGTGAACAAAACATCATCAGCATCAATCTACGCAATTGGGATACAATGGCATGTGTCAACCAAGTCAGCGAGCCTGACGACCAATCCTAACCCGGATTTTCACGATCTCTCCAAATGAGACATAACGCCATATATAACTAGGTGCTGATAGGGGTCCTTCATATGACATGTTGATCCTTGATAGTGAGTGAGTGAGTTTAGTTTTACGCCGCACTCAGCAATATTCCAGCTAATTGGCGGCGGTCTGTAAATAATCGAGTCTTGACCGGTCAATCCAGTGATCAACAGCATGAGCATCGATCTGCGCAATTGGGAACCGATGACATGTGTAAACCAAAACAGCGAGCCTGACCACCCGATCCCTTTAGTCGCCTCTTACGACAAGCATGGGTTACTGAACATCAATATTCTAACCCGGACCACAAAAACGGCCGAAAGCTATGATTACACAGTGCCATTTAGAAAGTGGTCCGACTTCCATTTTTTGTGAAAGTGCGGTGGATGAGCGGGTTAGGCGGTTGAATTTGTGTGCTGGCGATTAGGTGCCTGACTCTGAGGGTGTGCGTTCGAATCCCGAATGGGATTCAACCCCAAGACTACTAGTATTTGTACTTTACTAAGAAAGTGTAATCCCAAATGTAACATATGTTATATGATTGACGTTGATGTTTTGCATTTATGTTTAAATAAAAAACGTGGTTACTTGTTTACAAGTTATATACTGGATCGGCCGCTGACAACTTTCCTGAATAAACCTCGCTTTTGTCCAGATCAAAACATTGCTATTGCATGTGAACATATTTTCAACATAATGCATTCTGCAAGCGGCTGAAGTTGTGCGTGATTGGTATTACCTTGATTTGCCAGCATTTGAAACAGACTTACTTTGTAAATCCCGCAAATCACGGGCTATGGTTTGCATTTTGTGTTGCACTTTTGGCTTGTTGTAAATGGTCGAATGACCGTTGATACATATTGCGGGGCGGTGGGGTAGCCTTGTGGTTAAAGCGTTCGCTCGTCGCGCCGAGGTTCCGGGTTCGATTCCCCAATTGGGTGCAATGTGTACACCCTACTTGTGATGTTTCCCTACCTGATATTGCTGTAATATTGCTAAAAGCGGCGTAAAAACATACCCACTCACTGATAAATATTGCAGAGGAAAATGGTTATAGTGTAAACGGACACGTCATATCCTCATTCGATTATTTGAAATAAAAATTACGTTAAGTTGGTAAACGTCAGGACATTTCATAAAGAAAGTGACGCGACAACGCTGGAAGTGTCTATCCTGTGTCTATCCTCTATCCCTTTCATTGTTAGAGGGGCGGTGGGGTAGCCTAGTGGTTAAAACGCTGGCTCGTCACGCAGTAGACCCGGGTTCGATTCCCCACATGGGCACAATGTGTGAAGCCCATTTCTGGTGTACCCCGCCGTGATGTTGCTGCAATATTGCTAAAAGCGGCGTAAAACCATACTCACTCACTCACTCATTGTTAGAGTTCCGTCCCTGTCGGTTTTCGAACCAATTGTTCACAAAACCTTTCTAAAACATATGTTATAAAACATGCTAACGTTCCGTTCAGCTGCGTGAGGTAACAAATGGGTGGTCTATTCACAGCAGCATAATATGCAACTATCAATAAACTCAGTATCTGCTCAATGAGAGAGATGATTTATAACGCTACTTTGATAGTTCTATCACAGGTTGTCAGCTTGGTGATAAATATCAAGGTGAAGGCTAAGCATTACAAGATTGCATTCTAAGATCTGGTACTGATTCCCTCTTAACACTCATCCCGTGAATAGGTAACTAGCGGGAGCGGGTGGTCAGGCTCGCTGACATGGTTGACACCTGTTATCGTATCCCAATTTCGTAGATCAATGCTCATGCTTTGATCACTGGATTGTCCTTTGATCACTGGATTGTCTGGTCGCCATATGTTTGAAATATAGCCGAGTGCGACGTTAAACAACAGACAAACACTTAACACTCAGGGTTAAGTTCAGTACCACAATGTAAATGAACCACTTCCCACGCTTTGAGCAACTTAAATACAATGGAAAATATGGCTTAATCATTTTTAAAGGGACTGTTCATATTATGATTATGACCTTTTTAAGGAGAAGCACGTACACACACACACACACACACACACACACACACACACACACCTGAAATTTATGTACAACGTAAGTGACACCCACCCACACCCCATGCATGTCATGTACAAAATCAATGACACCTCCCCTAGTACATATGTACATAATAGATGATTCCCCCTACCTCCCAGAACAAAATTGGTGACACCCCACCCCACCCTCCCACAAAATCATCACCCCACACCCACCAAACCACCTTGTCATAAATTATTAACGGTCCCTTAGCTTTCATGATACACTATATACCTTAAACAATGGCCATGTCAATAACGCCATTGGGCCCATTTTGTGAAGAAAAATTACAAAACAGTTTTTGTCAATATGTTTATTTTGGTGTATTGGGTAAACAACCAGATATATACATATGATATATGATTCACCGGGGAAAATGGTACACCGTACATGTTTACAAAATCGGTAGAGTCTTCCCATAGAGTGGTTTTGCATTGTCAGCAATATTCCAGCCATCTTACAAGTCAGCGAGTCTGACTAACCGATACCGTTAGTCGCCTCTTACGACAAGCATGGGTTGCTGAAGACCAGTTCTGGTGATCTTCATGGGTCCATAATACGGTAGGCCATACCAACGATTGCACCCATCGGGGAACTGAACAGGTTAGTCAGTCCGTCAACCACTAGAGATAATATGCCTTGAAGATGGGGTTGCACCTTGGTAGGAAACTTGTATTTTCTTCAGTAGCACCTGTAAGATGAGAAAAGAATACGCTTTATAAATGGTTCATTGTGAAACAAGTCGTACTGTAGCCTACATGTTCGTATAAGGTGTGTCCTTCATTACTAAAATTGCCATTCATAAAATGTTTACAGTTATCTGTCAGAAACCCCGCTGACAGCCTTAACTCATTATAGTAAGAACTAAGAATACTTGGCTTGGGAAACATTAAACGACAAATGACTGTTAGTGTTCCTGTATGGAAATGGAAATATATTATACATATAACCAAAACGTGTTACTGCTGAATCTTCCTCAGTTGCAGTGAAATTAGACACAAGAGACCGTTAATTATTTATACACTAGACGCCAAAAGAAACGTTACCCTCCTACATTTATGAATTACCTAAAAAATCAAAGATATCTTAGAAGGTACAATGTACTAATTTACAAGAAAGCTGAAAAACACAGCTTCGTGTAAATCACGTAAAAAAATCTWAAATGCATTCATATTTAGGTGAAATGCATCTTTTTCAGAAGAGTTAAATTGTCCTAATTTCGTCCATGCCGAAATAAACCAATAACAGTGATTTAGATGTCCAAAAGAAATGTTGAAATGAAATTCTGCTTTGAGACAAAGATAAACCATTTAAATTTACCATTTTTCAACTATCAAAACAAGAAACAACTGCTCTAGTGTGTGTAAAATTGTAAAATAATCATTCCTGTGATATCAGACTTTTAAAACAGTTTCTGTGATTTTCTGTGATTAGTGAAAACAAGTAAAACGTGTCTTTGATATTGTGAAAACATGTTTAGGAACATCTAAAATTATCTCTGTTCTCATTTTTGCTAGCAAAGTAACATTTATCCATTTTTTGTTTAAACATAGAGATGCCAATCTTTAAAACGCAGCAATATTCAAGCAGTGTTTGCGTCCATTTCACATGTAGACTGGTTCTACAGCGTATAAAGAGAGCCTAGAGTACATGAAATGATGCGCAAGTACGAGAAATATACCACTAGTAACAGTTGAAGAGAGAGAAAGAGCCATTGGGATGTTGCAGATGGGATCGACATACAATGCTGTTGCCAACGCTCTCGAATTCCACCGTATCACGGTTATAAGACTTATTCAGGGCTTCAGACARACTGGGGTCACCGTAGATAGACCAAGAAGTGGCCGTCCACGCATCACAACACCAGCTGAAGATAGGTACATCCGCCATTAAGGAAGGAGGGTAACGTTTCTTTTGGCGTTAAGTGTAGCTATGTGGTAATGATGATTGTAAAAATGGGGGGGGGAGAAGAAGGAATGGGGGTCGCCCATTTTGTTTTGAGAAGGTGGGGGTCATCAAAAATTGTGTACGCATGTCCTAGGGTGGGGTTGTCATTGATTTTGTACCATCATACAAAATTATGAACGCTCCTTTAGAAGTTTTAGATACATCTTAAATATATCCTTAACGCTGGTTTTGTTTGTTTGTTTGTTATTCAACGCCGCACTCAGCAATATTTCAGCTATAGGACGAGGGTCTGTAAATAATCGAGTCTGGACCAGACAATCCAGGGATCAACAGCTTGGCATCGATCTACACAATAGGAAACCGATGACATGTGTCATCCAAGTCAGCGAGCCTGACCACCCGATCCCGTTAGTCTTTATACCGGTAATAACTAACCAGTTGTCAATATACACTCACCTCTTTACCGAAAGGACTGGATAGTCGGTTCTACCATGCCTGCGGGTGCGAGGGGGTGGACTCCCGGAGGGTAGAACTGTGGGGGATACATGGGAAGATACTGTAGAGGAAGTTGTGAGAACGCAGGATGTTGTTGTAGTGGCGAGGGCGTCGTGTGGCTGCTGTAGTTGAAGTGAGGACTGGAACCAAACTGATGATGTCCATAGAACGGGTACCTGTAGTCCGGCGTTGTGTAGGTCAGCGGATCCTGCTGCTGGGGGAAGGAAATGTCCTTTTCAGGTGTGTAGATCTCCCCACCATCCCCCTGTCTGGTGACGTCATTCAGACTCGGAAGTCTGGGGTCGAATCCCGGCTGTGGTGGCATTGACTCACGGATGATGGAATCCTGTTTCAAAAGGTCCCCTAAACTTCTGATGTAACTTGCAGCCAGTCTGAGGGTTCTGATTTTGGAGGTTCTACGGTTTCCAACCTTGAACTGATCCGGAAGACATGCTCTGAGTCTGTCCAGAGCACTGTTGAGATTGAGCATGCGCTGTCGTTCTTGGAAGTTCGCTGTCACTCGTTTCTTCTCGGCATCGTCCGGACACATGTCCTTCCGTTTCCGACCTCTTCTCCGCGGCAGATCTTCCAATGCAGAAGAGTCAGATAAATAGCCCGTGTCGTTCTCTTCATCTAATGTCTCTTGCGATGTGCAGCCAAGATTTTCAATCTGAAGTTTTGCCTTTTCTTCCATTTTGTCCAAACCTGTTCCATATACTGAGTTACTTTCATGAACATCGAGATTGTCAGTATCGCTTCTTGTGTTAAATGAAGTCGAGCTCATGATTGTATAATACAGGTGATCAAATCTTGTAAAATCTTCAGAATGAAAATGTTTTTCATTTCAGGTTTATTATAGTGGGCTAGGGTCACCCAACTGACCAATCAGTGCCCACCTGAGGGCGTCGGGGACGGTGTCTATTAACAGTGAGGTGCTAACTACGGCAGCATGTCCTGATGGTGCCAATGATGGTGTTGAGTTACAGAGGGAGTCAGTTTATCGCAGTTATTGGGGAACTGTATGAACAGAAGCAACATTTATATCAACTTTTGCTTGTCTTTGAATATTTTTATTTAATAGAAGAATCTATATACTGGATTTATCATTTTATATTTAGAATTGATTTTAGTTTATCGCAGCACTTTTAGTCATAATCTTCGAAATTATTGGCGCAAAGTATCAACAGAAGCAACATATTATCGACATGTATAGTGACTTTTAGTATATTTCGTAATACAAACGATGTCGAATATCCCATTCTGTAATTTCGAATGTATTTCAGTTAAAGTTAGAATTGGACTTTTAATATTTAGTTAATGTCAGTCTTGTAATAACCTTCGTGATGTAATAATCAAAAGGTGACTTGGCAACTTCTTTGAAAGGCATTTAAAAATTGGTGTGATGAACATTTAGAAATCGGTGTGATGAACATTGAGGAGAGTTCCATGGATATAGCACTTCTTTCTTATTAGTATGAGCGACGTTTTGGTTTAGCTACTTAGACCGTTATCAAGCAAGTTCATATTGATAAGCAAGAAGTTGTATATCCACAGAACTCTCCCCGTTGCCCGTGAATTGACAACACCAGCAACATTTACATCACCGAGATGTAGTGACCTACCTTTTCATATATTTTTAGATAAAACGATGTAACATACTGGATTAATATTCTTTTCTTTGATTCAGAATGTATTTAAGTTAATGTCAGAATTGGACTTACAATATTTTTTGTCATTTTTGTAATATTCTTCGTAATATGATAATCCAAAAATGACCTTTTTTGAACTTATACGTATTTGATAACAATTAACATCATTAACAGTGTATTTTCTTATTTTCAGCAGGTGAAGCACATGGGACTAATCACTTAACCCTGATGAGTATCCAGCTCCTGTTTTTATGACCCCATGAAGGGAACAAAGTACAGTGTCGCACTGGTCCTTTGATCCTAGACGTACATTACGTAATTAGGTAAACTGTCGTAAGTGATTTTTCAAATTAATTATTATTACCTTTATTGACTTGAGTTTTTCACATATGTTGTTAATCGAGAAATAATTATTACATTGCGCAAAAGACTTAACATTCATGGCAAATACAAACATATGTGTGACTGGAGATGTGTTTTATGTTCCAGTAAAATGTCGATGTCGGAAATACGATGAATGTGTGAAAGTGGTGATAGTTACTTTAAGTCTACATGTATTAGCTACCGTACCATCAGTAAGTTATTGGAATTAGCCGCGTCGCCATATGCATCAGTAACAAAGAGAGAACAAAGGCGAAAACAGTATATCTTTATACCTGTTTGAATATTTTCTGTTTCTCAGCAATATTCCAGTTACATGATTGCACTCTGAAAGTATTCACATCTTAACCAGACAATCCAGTGATTGACATGAGCAACAATCTAGAACTGGAGTAACAAAGTGAGCGGCCTGATCACCCAATTCCGTACTTCGCCACTGACCACGAGTAGGTTAAAAGTAATAGCGAGAACATTTGTCTCCATTCACTGTTACAGGATTGTTAGTTAATATATGTCACTTGAGAAAAAGAGAGCAGGGCCTTATATAATTAATGAAAAATTTAGCGGTATACAACGCAGATGTGTTTACTAAATCGAATGTCATATATATGTATCAAGCTTTCGCATCGCAATATATCGCAATATGAAAATTCCCTGCAATACCCACCCCTAGTAATTATGTTATAGTTGTCTCACCTTTGTGAGTGTGTCAAAATAATTTGATGGCAAATAATAACAAGCATTGATGTCTGCAAATCTGTTTTCCATAGAACACGTTAACGCCAGTAAACCCCGAAAAACTGCCGAAACCGATTCATTAGACATTCAAGGCAAATTAGTGATGAAGATAATATGAATGGATCGCTGAAAAGCGATAATCTCACTTATAATCTATATGTATGTTATGCATATCTATTTATTTTCATTGAATTAAGTAGTGTTTTAAATAGGTGCGTTTAAATCTCACCAATTTGGTAGAAGAACAAACAAATATATGTTTTGTTGTAGAAGTAATTTCTTCTTTGACTGCTTTAAACATTCTTTTTCATTTTTTAATCTTCTCAAGATTAACACGATAAAACGTATCTATAGATTTTGTTTTCCTTTTGTTATGGTCTTACTGTGAATGTTATTCATTGGACGGAATTGTTTCAGCTACGTCACTAGAATGACCAAACTTTAGTAATTTTTAATTGCTCTTTGTTTTGTTTCGCTGTAAAGTTTGTTTAGTTTTAGTTTAGTTTGTGTTTATTTGTTTGTTGGGGTTTATTGTGTTGTTTACTTTTTTGTTTGTTTGGTGAGTGGGGAGCACATGTACTTCAAAGTATTGTAAGACGGGGTTTTTTTGTGGGATTTCAGATATTTGATTTCTTGAAATGTACTCGTTGCCCCAGCACGGGCCAAGTACCCCCTATAATATAACCCCGATATTCCGAGCATCAGCACATGAGGCTGTAGTTAGCACCTCGGTAATAATGGCCATTAACGCCTATCTGTCGCCACTGACATAAACATTAACACAGTACGTGTTTGTGCGAGCGGAAGCAGTATCCACAGTGAAGACGCGTTAAGATAAATTCAAATTTCAACGGAAAAACATTTTACGTAATATTTTCATTGAACAAAGTAAATAAGACAAAGTACTTCATGTATAACAATTAGATATAATATATTAGTCATTTTGTTTACATTTTTAGATTATAAATATATTTCACTTTCACGCTTACATAATTTGTTTTGTGTGTTTTAATAAGGAATTGTTTACAAACATACGGACAGTGTATGCAATTTACAGTATTCGTTGTGAGCAGTATATAAAATGTATTGGTGGAAATCATTGAAATCTCCTGACTTGGCCTGAGTATGAAACAGCAGGAAGTATATGTTAAACGGTGCTACTTGACAACATTGTTATTTACATAGAGTAATCATAGTCTGGCTTGAGTTCAGTCTTATATGCATTTTCTTCATATACAAAGAATACACACATTTGTAAACGGGACCAAAGGTCATGTTATTTCTTGGTACGTTTTATTAAAAAGCCATGTTATGTCTGGGTACGTTTATGAAAAAGCCATGCTCTGTGTACAGATGGTCACATGACCTCACGAACGTGCCAGTCCCCGGGGGGGCCCCAACCAGCTGGGTGTGTCACTGTGTCACGGGACACGTGTGTACATTTTGAAAATAAATACATACATCACTGTATTGGTCTAATAAATAATAAACAGCACACTAAAGGAGTGATGACACCGGGTGTTCGCGAAACTAGATCATGTCCTTCCCTACTGGGGTATATATAATACTTCTGACGATTAATCATAATTATACTCTCTCTATCCTTGCAGGCTATGCGCCCGACCCCCCGATCATGTGTGAGCTTTATTTAAACAATTCATGTTACAAGTTGCACTGTACAGGGAACTGATCGGTACACTGAGACACATTATTCTTTCGCCATTTTATAAAGTTTATCTTCAATTGTAACATATATTTCAGCAATATCATTACAGGGACACCAGAAATGGGCTTCACACATTGTACCCATGTGGGGAATCAAACCGGTGTCTTCGGCGTTACGAGCGAACGCTTTAACCACTAGGCTACCCCACCGCCCCTGGTATCGTATAAGAATAACATTTGACTATGTAATAACGAGACTACAGATGGCTAGATATGATAAAGATCATGTCTATTTCTGTATCGTACAAACGATTTTCGGTTAACCTCTTTTCTTCAATATCTTAGATATTTAGATATCGTTATAAATATATATAACAGTGCATGTTTAACTCATTCACTCCCGATATGTCCCTCATGGCATCATACTCAGCGCTAAAATGTGATATCACATGTGCCCGACGAAATCGCCATATGTATAAACATTGTGTCCATGTGTACATGTGAAATAATACCAGCATTATATATTCAAAAATATTTCAATCCAATATTTTTGTATGATTAGCACTTCATTGTTTTTTTGTTGTTGTTTTTAAAATACGTATAATGTGGTGTGTTAACAGTTTTGTCGTATTTGTACTCGCCGACAACACTGAAGGAAATAACCATCATTCATTCAGTCATTTATTAATTCCGCCCAAGCCCAAGGTAAGTCAATTCTGGGGTAATTATCACACATTTAACACTATGCCAAATAAGGAATTATTTTTAATGTGTATATTGCGTAGTATCAATTTCATCATAAAATAGTTGACATGTGATACCTCACAAAAATTGAAAAATGTGATTACGTGACTCCAGTATAATGAAGCTCCAGACTTTCCTTGACACAGATAATCAACTTGTAATATGTACCCACCGGAGTGGAGGGAGTGCGGAGGTATAACATTAACATTCGGGGGGTTATTTAATTTGTTTAAATTATGATCGGAACTTCGTTTTGATTTTTCATATAGTATAGATACATATAACCACTGCAGTATTCTAACGGTTTGGATTACATACGTATGTGTTAATATTTAATATAAATGTTAAAGACTACCCTGTCTTGACCCTCATCACAAATTAAATGCGTTTGGTGTAAAGTGAGTGAGTGAGTTGAGTTTTACGCCTCACTCAGCAATATTCCAGCTATATGGCAGCGGTCTGTAAATAATCGAGTC
>VKKT01008345.1:49943-62153 GCA_008038995.1 Haliotis laevigata | reverse complement strand
AGTGATAATTGTGTTTTAATTATGTTTGATTTTTTGGTTGCATGTGACCTTTAAGAAATTACATTTTTTCATTTGCCAAACATCCAGGTAACTTGCGACACTGATATCTATCTCCCCCGCCCCTCACTCCCACACTGGAGTCAGGGTTTCACCTGGATTCTGTCTGATCACTGAGATACATATGATGAAGCACCCAGCACACAAACTTCGGCTTGTTTGTTCATGTGCATGTTCAGCATGTGTTGTACATGCGGGATGAGAAATTTAATTGTGATTACATATTGCAATGTAAAACCACTGTAATGTAAATATATAGCTAAACCACAGGTACATTCAAATGATAGTTCCCACATCTGCAACTACCGAACTTTGGATGAAATTGATCTGTAACTATTCCCATCAGACAGTGAAAGTGACTGGTATGAGAACCTGTGTTAGTTTTCCTCAAATAGGACAGTGAAGAAACAAGAAGTACATGACACATAAGTTTCTTTGCAAACTGTATTCAATACACAACGTTACAGGCCAGGTTACAGAAACAGATGGCGTTCATTAATGGTGTGTGGAGTTGCCTCCCTTAGATGGTTCAAATCCTGGTTTTCTGCGATAGTATTTTGCCATGCTCAGTCATTCCACCAAAGTTGTAAACGTTGAAGACCTTCTTCACCTAAGATTCTCCTCCCACAGGAACACAGCATGGTGTTATGTAACGGAAATCGTGTTCACAGCAGTGATCAACCAAACTCACCAGTGTTTCGCGGTAGGGGTGTCGCGATACGCGAATGTATCAATGCATCGATACATTTTTACTGACGATACGATATGTGATACATGCTTGCGTGTATTGATTCCTATTTTAACACTTTATCGATTCAAATATTTATGCTATATCCATCTCAGTCAAAGTCTTGATAGTGAAATTATACCAGACCCCTCCGATAAATAGATGTAGCCAGCTTTACTTAAAAAATAGGTTGGAAACTAACAGCTTTTGTGATTGGCTAGACTATTTTGATGGACCAATCAGCGAGCGCGTACGTTGCCGGTAAGGTAATGACATGAAAAGGCGCGATAATTATGTATCGCGATTCGTATCGTATCGTATCGTGACCTTAAAATCGTGATACGTATCGTATCGTGAGATTGGTGTATCGTGACACCCCTATTTCGCGGTACCTGATTTGGCTGTAATATAGCAATATTCACGAAATGAGACATATGTAACATTTCGCATATAGTATTTATTGTGATGTTTCCAGACACAGATGCCCCAGGCCCCGGAGCTTGGACCAGGAGGGGTGCCCAAGGATGCCAAGACATCCGACTACTACCGGACAAAGGAGATGCCAGCCAGGTTTGACAACCCCAGTAAGTACACCACGAAGTAACACAAGACAATCTGAGCCATTCAGCTCATGTGCTGACCCTTTTCAACAAAACTATCTTAACTGCCATGTGTCACTTCAGTCGCAGTCGAAGATTGTCTTGTGTAATGGACTCATGGGCTGTGTATTTCCATTGTAAACATTAGTAATCACTAAATAACTGAATGTGAGTTTGTGAGGATCGTATGGACAGTATGGAGGAACTGATGGTGTTGATGTGTGTGTTGCAGACTGGTTCGAAGGCTACGTCGGGAAGCCCCAGCACCCCATGTACATGACGACATCCTCCGAGTATGGCCGTCGGGCGCCGACCGTTCACACCATGCCAACATGTTTTCATGCCAAGTCCCAGCAATTCTCAGAGGTATGACAAAAACATTGTCAGCTATGCTAATACAAGACTTTGGGGGATAAACATTATTTACAAAATGTTGATTTTAGAGATTATAGAATTGTATTTAGTTGGCATGAATTAGCTAAAAGTAGACAAAACTGGCCGCATCTGAATTTGGTATTTGTCAATTATACACAGTATATTTTGGATAGAATCTAAGAATTAACTCAAGTTGTTAATCCTCATATTTGAGAATCTTGCAATGATTTAACCTTGAATGTAGGTTTGGTCTGTCCAATTGGATTCATGATGTAATGTTGTGTTTCAGAAACTGGGCGTATGCGGCATGTACCGGAACCACTCGCTGAACACAGGTCTAGACCAGAGTCGTGTCTAGCTTTCTAATATTGTACACATTCACAGATCTCACATTCCACACCTCTGACTCTTGCTAAAATTTTAGTCAGTGTTTTGTTACATTTTATTGTGAAAATTTTCTTACATCTACATAAATGAAATGGAAATGAAGCAATATAATGAAAGTTGAGAGTTATTCAGTAGTCTGTTGTTGAAAGTCGTAATAAATTATATCATAGGATGATGATATTAATATTTCAAGTATTTAAAGTTACTAGGAACATTTATATAAAACTACATCCAAGTCTTATTGTTGATATCATGTGTAGTGTGGTGTTACATAAATCCATCCTACCAGATATTGGAGGGTGAGTTTACTTTAGTCGCTTGCATGCTGTGTGTGGAAATCATTGTATATCATTTTATATATCATTAAATCTTCCATGCTTTGCCTGAGTTGTGTTCCCACTGTAAGTCAAGTGTTCTCCATGCGTTCATGTCGTGAAAGTTGGAATCTGATATATTGCCAGTGTTGCGATAACAATTTATTGTTTAAAGTATTTAAGTGCCTTCTTTCTTGTGTTGAAAAACTTTGTCCTACTGTATTGTGGTGTTTCATTTGGTATTCAACTGAGAAAAAAAAATCTCTTTGCCTGATGTCGCCCATCCTCGATATCTCCAGGGTATACGTTACGATCACTCTGCACTATACCCTGGATGCATCCACNNCTTGGCCCGATAATTATATTACCTCCCTTTGCTGGCTCCTCATTCTCACAGTAGCCAATCAGCTAAGCCGCCATTGCATCAGAGCTTGCCAGTGTCAACAGCTTGATAGCGGTCGCAGTCGCGAATGTTTGTTCACAGTACCACTCAGATCTGAGAAATAATACAAACAAATTGACAGATCTGAAACTCCTTCCACATCTTCAGAGTGCCCTCTGCATCTATTGTCTTGCCAAGTTTAAAGGGTTAGATAATTTAAGAAGTGAAAGTGAGTTGTGACTGGTTCGCTCAACTTCCCAGCGTAGACACCTGATTGGATAAAAAGCCAAGCAAGGGAGGTAATAAAATCAACATAGCCATGGATGCATCCAGGGTATAGTGCAGAGTGATCGTAATGTATACCCTGGAGATATCAAGGATGGATGTCGCCCAAGTGCATTTTCAATTTGGGCAAGCACAATATGTTGTCCGTGGATATCCATAGATGTTGATGCTGTTCAACATCTGATTGTTCTTACATCTAAGGGGGCGGTGGGTAGCCTAGTGGTTAAAGCGTTGGCTCGTCACGCCAAAGACCCGGGTTCGAATTCCACATGGGTACAATGTGTGAAGCCCATTTCTGGTGTTCCCCTACCGTGATGTAGCTGGAATATTGCTTAACCGTAAAACCAAACTCAGTCAGTCAGTCTTACATCTAAGACTTTGGTGGTTCTTATCCAGGGTACATACCCAGATCATGCTTTTCAGGACAGATATACAACAACTCATGTGGAGTTCCACAAGGATCTGTCCTTAGCTCTGTGTTGTTTACTTCACGCACAGGAGTGAGTGAGTGAATCTGGCTTTATGTCACATTTTGCTTTATTCTAGAAATATCAAAGCAAATGACACCAGAAAGAGGCTTCACACATTCCAGCACATATACACAGGGTGTATCAGTCATTATCATGTGGATTATCATTGCTACAGTCTCCAATATCCAAATCCAAGGCACCATTCCACAAACTATCTTAGCGCTACTTTGATCATACGTCTAAGCACTATGGCTTCAGGGCCAGGAATCACTCTTGTTCTACATGTGTGATGTCGTCAGTGACAATACCTACCTCAAAACTTAATGACAATAAGACTGACATTTGGTTTGTCTAAGTTATGTGAACTCTATCATTATTTTTTTTACTTGATATCAGTGTTTGAAAATATACACTCATTTTTCATACTATGAAAGTATAAACCGCATTGTAAGAGCTGAAATGTTATGAAGCCTCTGTTTGTCAAGCTAAATAGGCCGCCCTTTGATTATGTACAATAGGTGCCAGTTGATTTAGACTGGTCTCCTGTCTAATCCCAAAGCAAAATATGTTAAGTCATCACTGTTGAGTATGGAACTGACCACATAGCCAGCTGACGGCCAGGCAACAGCTGGACTAAAACAGTGGTCTGCGCATCGAGACACAAGAACCACACCTATATCTGCACCACGTGAAATGGATCTTATAAGTTCTAACAAGGTCATTCGTTTATCAGTCGGTCACCAATGACGTCATTTCCAAGGGACATAAGCCATGGTGTGTTTATTATGGACATAAAACTACTAAAGTGCAAGACCAAAAAGGTTAATTTTCGTGTAAACCTGTCCATCAAAACCTTATTTCAGCAAAATCGCTTATGTGCGATATTCTCAATCTCATCATATTGATAATCATTAAAACATCTTCTCGTGCAGGATATTTCCGATTATCAATCATTTTAGTTAGCCCTAAACAGCATCAGTATAGAAGGTGAGCCAGGTATGTTTCTTAGTCTGTTGTTTAACATCCTCTTTTCCAGCATTACAGCTGGAAACAGTCAAACACCACTCTTACCCAAGATAACCCTTCTTGAAGGTTTATAGTCATATGACTTATCCCACCGGGTACCCATTTTCTGCTGGGTGGACAGAGACAATTTTGAAGCAACTCACTTGCCTTAGGTGAGGCTACATGTGTCACGTGGACTTCATTTCAGAAGCCCAAGAAACTCTAGGCCAGGAGTCAGGCTGCCAAACACTGTCAACCATCCAAGGACTCTCCGTGGTCAATATTGCCCAACTTCAACTGATTTGTGACCTGGTGTCTATGGATTAGACCACACACCGCAACTCATCTTTTGAGCAGACGATATTGCACAGGGCCATTGGGACGAACATTTGCCACCTGTGTCATTTATCCATGAACATATATGGAGTGACGTCTTCCAGCACGGTAACGTTAGACCCGTATGCTGCCTTATCTTCGCAGACAACCCAGAACTCGCCCAGTACTAGGTGTCAGTTACCAGGAACTGCAGAGATCAAGACATGGCAACGGATTCCCACTTTCGTCATGGGTATGGCGACGTGGTAGTGTCTCATTGATGCGGGCGATTGACGTACGCAGTGTTAAACCGGCGGTTTATGACTTTGCAGTGACTTACAAGCTCCTTGTCACACGTGCGTTTTGTTTTATAGTGGCCTCCTGGCAGCATTTCTGTTTCTTCATAAAGTACGATTCTGTTTACATGATGCTAAAACGCAGCTCTCGTTAGACATTTGTGTTTAAACGTCAAACATGCTCGCGCATTGTTTCAAGCGTCTCACGATGTCCTGGTGTACTTTCCTATAGAAGTCGTTTTATGTTCTGTTTATAACGACGCTTTAATTATTAAATGGGTTTGACCTTTCAACTACGATCATATTTTAAGCATATATTTCTTGTTTCTATTGCCTGTAGCCTACTTTTCCTAGCCCAGCGACATCGGGTACATGTGTAGTGGGTAAGTAGGTTTTAAGAGCGTTGTATCAAAATGGTGAAATGGCACAGTATATGCTTTCGCGTGGAAACAGTTCAGGATATGTGCCCCTAACCACACCCTGTGTGGACAGTAGGGTCAACATCGTTTATATATCCATGCTACTGGGGGAAGCGTTATTCAGAAAGTATTATAACATGGAGTGACAGATGTGTTATACCATAGGGTATCAAACATGTTATAACATGTAGTGGCATGTGTTATACCATAGAGTATCAAACATGCTATAACATGGTTGACAAACATCTAATAAAGGGAAGCACATGGATCTGAAATGTAAATATATCTCGTTCAGCTTTGGATTCGGATATATCAGATCATTTGCCATTTAAAGAAAGTTTGATCAGACGTCTGAAGTCATTCGTCACCATTCGCCCCTTTCCGTAACCATCAAGAAGGCTCGTCCCGGAACAACACGTTTTAGTCACGAATGGCCGCGGAACATAAACTTGATCATTTCCATTGTTTGAAGTTACTTTGTAACAGAACTATTCCTCAATTTTTTATCTGTCAAGATATTAATAGTCGACTTGGCACAACTGTTATTTTTTCCACATCAATTCCTGATACCAAAAAGTGATCGATTTCACAGGCCTCCACTGCGGGTCAGAAAATCGATAAACTAGGCCCCGGTTTAGTGTCAACACCCCCTACTATATAATGTATGTATAATAATGTATGTATTATATAGTAGGGGGTGTTGATACTAAACCGGGGCCTAGTTTATCGATTTTCTTACCGGCAGTGGGGGCCTGTGATCGATTTGTAAATTTTGTATTTATGTGTACATTAACGGCGGTGTCACTTCCTACAAGCCTGTTCTGCATATAAACAGTTTCCAACAAATATACACACGAGACGTATGCCATTTTGCCAAATGTGAATGCATCTTTAATATTAGTCTTTTAAGAAGCAGCAATTAAGTGTGCTCAAAATGTACCTATATCATGCTGTGCTCCAACACAAAACCATTCCTTGGATAAACTGCCATGAATCCTATATCTGTAGATTCCATTTTCTAAATAATTCGTCAGTATGTCCAAGATATTTTTATGGATTAAACTTCTTTTTTAATTGCTCTCACGACGTTTAATCCATAAAATATCTTGGACATCAATGTACAACTTCTAAATGCCACTGAAAGACAACAATTCGTCAGTAGTTCGGCAATGGGGTTAAACGCACAAGTCTTTCTAGTTAAGTTCCCCTAGCCAGCAAGACACACGGTTGTCTCCATCAAACTTTGTTGTGCCTTTTTAAACAAATTGTCACTGTGAATTTAATTCTAAATTGTCATTGTTTAAGTCAGTAATGGTACTCTTGTCATCCTTGAAATCGTATTCAACGGTTGTGTGGACGACTAGAAATAATTTCAACAGTGAACAGGTATGCTTAGTTGAACTTGAGTTAAATATGTTTGGCATGTGAAGGTTTTGGGAGGCTACAGCACAGGGTCATGTGCGGGTCAGGTGCTCCCTATTGCAATCAGAGGATGGCTGGTTGGGCACTGAAGTATGACCTTGACGATGAGGCGCGGGATGCTTCAGGATGGCCATCAGGTACAATAACGCGAATCCAGGCAATCTTACAGTGATTCGCCATGGAGATCAAGAAACCGATGTGTCGGACGGGCATTGACCCATGGACAGTTGCTAGACAGGTTGGCTGACCGATGACGTCTCCAGGGCATTGATGTGTTGATAATAGTTTATATTAACACGCATTGAGTATTGCAGACCGCTGACCGGCTATAATAGGTCCTGCTTGTTTCCACCAGTGATGTTATGTGCATTTGTACAAGGAGCTGTTCAATATGTCCCCAGTGGTTTGTATTCAGCAGAATGTACTTGGCCCAAAATAAACTTAATGTCCGCTTTTTGCGATATTTGGACTCTTCGTAACCTTGGTGAGACCTTTTGACTTGGCTGATACTGAATGCTGAAATTTCTTAGAAGAGCAGCATACAACATATTCCGGTTTGTTTTAAATTTATTTTGTTGTTTTTTTGTTTGTTTTGGGTTTGTTTTAATATTTTTGTTTGTTTGTTTTTTTGTATTTCCACATACCTTTAACATCTTCTCCTCAGAAATGGTTTGAGTTTGTCCTCGAGGTTTGAATCTGATATGGCAGTCGGGACACGCATGTTAAACAACAATGGTGAGTTATAGCTCATCCATTTCTGCTAAAGATGTGTAAATGTCTTCGCTTTAACCAAAACTCTTTTTCTTCCCCCTTTTTTTTTGTTTCTCTGACTGTCTTCTCTGTAATTTCCAGACCGAGAAATCTGTCGTGTTTGTATGGTTCTTCCTAAGTCGCCAGTCAGTCAGTGAGAGTGGTTTTACACCGCCTTTAGCAATATTCCAGGAAGATCACGGCGGGGGACACCAGAAATGGAATACACGCATTGTACTCATGTGGGGAATCGAACCCAGGTCTTCGGCGTGACGAGCGAACACTTTAACCACAAGGCTACCCCACCACCCACCCCAAGAATACATGGCATTCTATATAAATCATTAAGTTTACTGTTCGGTTTCCATATACACCTAACACCTACAGTCGAACCACGGCAATGGCGTTTTCCCTGTTATGTCGAAATCCCATACCGGTCCCTCTGAGTTCCTGTTATATGTATTTCATCATTTATTTTCGAATCTGTTGAACTGATATGTCAGATTCCTGGTTGTGTCGAACTCATGTAAATTATCAAATTAAGCATAAATTTCTCCAGTTGAAAATACAATATGACGTCCACTCCGTCACTCTCACCAAACTTTCAACTGATTTCACACACACCTTCAACTGGCTGACGTCATCGCCAGAGTGCTTGGCAACAACGTCAACTTCTGATCAAGCCTATAATTAATAAGGACCCCTTACGTTATCTGTGGTGAAAGTCAGTTTCTTTATACCAATCGTAAGCTGGTTACTCATGTGTCTTCACGTGACTGCCGTTGACAGTATGAATAGAGATGACTAAAGCGGATTAAGAGCATGTTTGTGAATCTATTAGTCGAGATACAACTTCGACAATGACGCGAATCCAGATGTGGACCGTGAGATCGGCGGTATGCTCGAGTTGTCGACCTTTTCACTAACATGGCGTCATAAGTCCGGTGGTGGGTCGGACCTGTCAGTTATCTCCAATAACATGGTGCTTGGTTTTGGAAAATGTATTTTGTTTGGGTTTTTTTTCGAATCCCTGATAACTCGAACTTTTTTACAGGTTCCCACGTGTTCGACACAATGGGGTTTGACGGACGTAGTGGCTTTTAGATACCCTGCCAACGTGCTCGTCATGCAGGGTGTATGAGTGAATAACTAAAGTGTCAACTGCTATTGAGGATGGATCTCTGTTAAAAACATACATACACTTGCCTTCCGATATATCTGGATATTATACCTTGTGATGTTTTAAGAGATGTACTTCTTAAGGATCATATTGATCGACCCACGTATTGTTCAGAATACGGGGACACCAATACTGTAAGGTAGTCACAAGCCCCTACCTGAACGTAGACTTACGCCAGCCGTACTACTGTCCGTTGCAGTATTTCTAGGCTAACTTCTAGTGTCTAAAGTGAACATATTTTACAGAAAAAAGGTTCCTGGGGTGTAAGCATAAAATATAATTAAAAGCAGACCAGAGACGTTCTTCATTTTCAGAAACTGTGGTAATCTAGACCTGCCATATTTTCTAGACTTGCATGGACTTGGATACATTTGTTTCAGGATCTGTATCGACTAGCGTTTTGTCTCTGAATATATAACATTTTGATTGTAACAAATAAACCCATTTAAATTAAAAATTTAGCCCCGGTGTGATGGGAGATTCAGAACGTGAAGAAATCGAGACTTGCTTCATTTAGAGTTTTTGAATTACAGGGAGGGCAAGGCTGGAGGGAAACTAATGTGGTTCAGGGGCTGTACGTGGGACCGATTTGGGTCTGTATATAACACTACTTTCTGTGTTCTACATTCTGCCAACTATCATTACATGCATCCACTGTAAGTCCTTCTACCATTTTTCAGTATCTAAGACGTCAGCTTATTGTGAACAAAAGATCAATTAAAGGTCCAACCATGCATTCCTAAAGAGCATTGTCTCCGGCGGCTGAATTGAAGAAATAGTCACGTAAGTGTATGTCAAGTTGTCACATTAACAGAGTTGACATGTATCGGTGTTATACCAACTCTGCTTCAACACTTTGAAGCTGGGCCAGAAGACTCACGCCATGAACCCCAACTCGTAACCAGGTGGTCACGTGATATCATGCTGGCGGGCACCTGTGTGAAATGTACAACGTCTAGTTTGACAATTGGTCATCATCACTCATTGTTGCACTTGAAGTCACATACCGACGGAGGAATGTAAAAACATAAAGATTTATTTAGAGTGAACTGCAGGGCAGCAAAAGTAAATATCCTTGTTTAATGGCTACAAATGAATTAAACCAACAAGACTTGGTTATTTGATGGTGATGGTGTATTTGATAAAGGTATAAAGATTATGTTTCAGAAGTTATGCTTGCTTGTTGTTTATCACCCCACTCAGCAATATTGCAGCTGTATGGACCAGACGATCCAGTGATCAGTAGCATGGCCTGGATCTTTACGGGTAGTTCTGTTTATTGTAACGTCATTCGAGTTAATGAGTTCACCTGATGAAGGGACCTGGAATGGTCTCGAAACATCGTGGGGAAATTATAAAGAAGTTTAATCCATAAAAATCTCTTGGACATCAATGTACAGCTTTTAAATGTGACTGAAAGACGTCATTCTAGAATATTAGTAAAGTAAAGACAATGTGTGCATAGTCAAGGTTGGCGTGATTTTGGGACCAGGGCTTGTACTGTCTGCTGGCAGGAAGATCCATCATGTCGCCTCGGACTGACAAGGAGTGAATGAGTGAGTGAGTTAATATTTACATATTTGTCACATCGGCAATATCTCAGCCATATCGTGACGAAAACAATTTATACAATATAAAGTGAAAACTTTTTGCAGACCTGTCGACGATGTTCAGCACAAATACTAGAAAAYCACAGATATAATATAAAACTAGCGAGCAAAGCTAAAACATTCCAATTAAAGAATACAGTATAAACCACGGGCTATAGATCGCCAACAACTGAACGTACATCACCATACTAGGGGCTGACAAGGAAGTGGTAGAACTACTTAGGCGAGATACGGGACGCGTGTCGTATACACACTACATTATCCGGAAATATGTATCATCCTTTGGCTCTTAGGCTTTCCATGTTTGCTGTTTTCTAATCTCCCGACCGCCCTATGACCTAGAGGGTGTCCTCCCATTTGTGAGAACTCCCAGTTGTGAGACACATTAATTGATAGTTGTGTGCACATAGGTGGTGTTTCCACATCCCTACAATGAAAGTGGATCAGCCCAGTTGTTGAAGAGTACCCACAGGAGGCATAGTTCAGTGATGAGTTGATTAATGAAATAGATTATCAAAGATATTATTTACACAGAAGAAATAGTTCATTAAATATTTTATTTATTCAGAASAATATGTAATTATGATAACACATTTTTATTGACTATTTCTCAAGTTTGAAAGTCATTTTGGTTTGAACATATTTTATTATTATTTATGAAAATGAATTGGGATTGGTGAACAAGCATCACTGCTTATGTTAACACCGCTCCCATGCAACATAATTCACAAAGTGAAATGGAGGATGTGACGTCATCGATATTGACTATTGCATTAATATAATTTTAAGCACATATAAATATATACAGATTACATCAAATACAACTATTCTCTAAGTAGTCATAATTAGAGAGTTATTATACAGTTGTGTGTGTCTAACAAGCTATTGCAAGAATATAAATCAACCATGAGAAGGTTGTTGAGTTAATTTAAGTATTTTTCTGAGAATATTTGAAGCGTTGTGTCTTGATGATATAATCGTGGACGGATTTTCTGGTTTACACAAGGAGTAAATTCTTTGTTTCGGTTCAAAATGGTATCCGGGTTATAACGGGTAGTGTAAATACATATTATTTCTTATCAAGTGAGAAAATATTGTAGGGCGTTTTCACTCTGATATCGACAAGAGCAACATGGACTGTCTATTAAATGTCTGTTATACCTATCGACGTTTATGTCGCTAGATCCGAGCCTGAGGCGGCAGTGAACGATGTGAGAAAAACAAGAGCCATACTTAAGGTCAATAGAAATCTTGTTTTCGGTTTTTGTAATTAGGTTTTTAAATTCTGTGCGACTTCATGACTCTTTGGAATTTGGTAGGGCATTCCATAAATTTATTGTGTCGGGTTAAGGATTTGGCATAAGAGGCAGTTCGACTGTAAATTCCTTGTATTTCAGTGTTATTTCTTAAACTATAGCTTGTAGTTTCGGAGACGGAGTAAATCTGAGTAGGTAAATTAATTTCTCTTTCAAATGATCACGAACTTACCAATACAAAGTGTTTAATTTTTAAAGACATTTACCTGAGTATATGCTAATCAATTTATCTTATAAGGTTTCATTAAGTTACCTCCACAAGATTCAGTTACATAGCAAATCAGTAATTAGCTAGGGTTAA
>VKKT01008339.1:25980-37945 GCA_008038995.1 Haliotis laevigata | reverse complement strand
AGCAGTTAACATTGTGCGTCGCCATGTCATAGACAGATAAGTTATAAGTTGCAAGTCTCTACTGTAATAAAACTCGGAAAGTGTAGATTTGGGAGTGATTAGAACTTTCTGCAAATCAAAATTTACTCCTTTTATTGCACTGTTGGATTTTTCCTTTGTCTTATCAGCTTCCTTTAAGGGTTCGTGCTTGCATTTTACGACGAGTGTGATCCTCCATTTTGGGTTTGTTGATCAATTTGTCTTCTTCACACATGTTTCGGTATGAGAAACAAAACGCACAATTATCCTTTTTGGGTACATGATCTAATAATGTTGGGTCAACTTGCGACTAAGTTGTTTGAACTTCATATTGAATTTATGAAACTGTTTTCTCTTTTATTAACACAAATCCCATCCATTTACCTGGATAGGGGAGTTAATTGACCTAGGGCTTCTGCAAATGGCAATGTCCTGAAACACAGCGTTTCCCAGATTGTGCAGGGATACATTGAAAGGTTTTGGTGAATCGGTTTTCAAATTGCAACCATATATGCTGATTTATAGCATTGACCAATCAGAACTCCTGTTACATACTAAGTTGAATTAGAATTCACAAACTATTAGTCTTTTGTCAAAATATTTATCTCTTGGTATGAAAATGCGACAACTGTACTCTGAAAAAGTGTTGTACCATGTTGAATACTGTCATATTCTATTATTTTATGGCGCTTGTGTCACTTTGCAAAACTTTATATAATAGTATAATGGGTCCGTGGCACCGTTACAGAAATACACTCATTCTCATATAATAGCCATGACATATTTTGTAAAATAAACAATGTGTTTCGACTGTCTTTTCGTTGTCACGTATTTATAGAGGAAAGCTGTAGCATTACTGCATCAAGGGAATGAGTGAGTTTAGATTTACGCCGCTTGAAGTAATATTCCAGCAATATTATGGCGGGGGACACCAGAAATGGGCTTCACACATTGAACCCATGTGGGGAATCGAACCCGGGTCATCATCGTGACGAGCTAACGCTTTAATCTCTAGGCTACCCCACCGCCCCTCAAGGCAAGGAACGTTTCGGCCCCAAGGTTTGAGGAACAGGGAATTGGCTCATATATTGCACCCCTTTCAGAAATCACAAGCCACTAGGATATCCTTCAGTATGTAATGTGTAGTTAAAATATGACCTTGTACCTGGTTTGAATCACAAGGGTATATTAACCCAATGTCGTAAACAAAGTGTAATCCTCCAGAAGGTGGTGCGAATCTGTTATCTATGGTTGGTTGGTTTAACAATATTGGCGGCGGTCTGTAAATACTCGAGTCTGGACTAGACAATCCAGTGAGCAAAAAATCGAGTCTGGATTAGACAATCCAGTGAGCAACAGCATGAGCAATGGGGTAAGATGACACGTGTCAACCAAGTGAGCGAACGTGACCACCAGATCCCGTTAGTCGACTCTTACGACAAGCATGGGTTACTGCGGAACAATTCTAAACCGGATCTTCACGGTAACGAAATTAAAGTACTTTATGAAGAGTTGAAGTCAATAATAGACCTCATGGGTATGACCGGCTAACACCCACCCGTTGATATTGTTATATTATTAAGACACGTTCGAAGATTGAAATCATTTTTCAGCGTGTCTCACAGAGTTTTAATTATCACCCGACCCCAAGTTCTAATATTTTATTCAGTGTAGAATGGACACACACTCTCTCAATTTATGTATTTACGATTAGCCTGCTTCTCTCTCTCGCTTTCTCCCTCCCTCATTCCCTCTCCTTTATGAGACACGTAGGGCATTCGGGAGACAATAAAACTTTAACACTTTAACTAATGTCCTTATTACCTCCTTTGTACTGATCTACTTTCTGGTAATTCTACATGGAATTCGGGGAGTTCCGTAGTTGAGTATTTTAATGTATAAGTGAACTATTGTATGTGTACTCCTTACCCCTTACCAGTAGTTGGAAGTGCAGACTTCAAACATAACATCTCTTCGAGGATATAGGAAGAAACCCCAAGGAATGCAAGAACTGGAGAAACAGAGGAAATAATATGAAAAAGGTCTGGCCCTGGAGGCAAATGTACATGGCTTATGTTACATTTCATGTGAATAAAATGTAAAACAAGACATCAGGTAATTACATCAGTGAAGCGTTAGTAAAATAACGACATATTATTGAAGCTTCTCATAAACATTTACAAGTGGTTCGTTTGACGCCGAACTCAACACTATTCCAGCGAGACGCCGCCCTCAACAATATTCAAGCGAGACGGCGTTGTGTAAATAATCGAGTCTGGACCAGACAATCCAGTGACTGACATCATCAGCACCGATCTATACAATTTGCATACGATGTCATGTACAGAAACGTCCACTAAAACCCGGCCAACATCATTTAGCGCAAAGATACAAGACGTTGCGATTAACTTGAAGCGTTCATATATCGGCGCCACATAAAAAATACTCAAAAACCTTGTTTGATCTCTTTTTATTTGTGTATTGGCGTTGTGCATTGTCTCCAAAAAAAATGGATTTATCTGAAGTCATTTATGAAATATACTGTGAATGATCATGAGTTAATATTTATCGGCAATATGTCAGCTATATCGTGACTAGGTCAGTTAATTATATTATAACTTAATATCAATAGAATTTAATAAAAACACCTGTTGTCAAGGATTAGACACACAACTAGATTATCACAGATACGAATTTAAAACTAGTAATGAAATCTAAAACATTTTAACTATGCATGACAAGACAATATAGAAACCGGCTATAGATCGCCAAAAACTGAAGGTAGATCACCATACTAGGCACAATGAGGACTCACGGTACTTTTGTTATGTGCAAGGACCCTAAATGGAATTTCACCATCCCTTTAGCTATTGAGAATTGTGCTTGGATTTAGCCAGAAATTAAAATGTTTTACCAGCTATATGTTGGCGGTCTGTAAATAATCGGGTCTGGAACAGACAATCCAGTGATGATCATCAATCTATGTAATTGGGATACGATGGCATGTGTCAACAAATCAGAGAGCCTAACCTTCCGATCCCTTTAGTCGCCTCTTATGACAAGCGCGGGTTACTGAAAGCTAACCTGGATCTTTACCACAGTCCCACGATTCTTTGCGAGGATTAAGGGTTAAAAAAATATTGTTTTTGAGATGACCCCCGATTCGAAATGCTTCACAGTACGATACCTTATGACACAATGTCTTGTACTGTGAAGCATTTCGAGTCGAGGTTCATCTCAAATTTTTATATATTTTTATAAAAAATCTTTAATCCTCGCAAAGACACGAGGGCCTTTGGTCTTTACGGGTTGAGCAGCAGGTGGATGAATAATTGAGTTCACATTTAGTGTCACATCGGCAACAGTTCAGACTAACACAAAACGCAGACTGATACATTAATGACCATACAGTTAAATTAAAACAACCTGTCTATAAAGAACAGTACAAACACATAGAATATCACAGAAACTAAATTTATAACATAATTGGCGTCAATCTCTAAGTAAAGAAACACAGTACGATTTAGAACAATACAATATAAAAAAACAACCAGCAGTTCATTTCACTGGTATACCAGTCTCACACAGTATGGGATACCTCCATTCCTTAAAAATAATGGATCGGAGGATACTACCCTACCTAAGTTATATTGGTAATATTTCTGTTATAGAAATTAAATGTCAAACTGAAACGGACTGACAAAGTCGTACATTTAAAACTGGTACATATCGCTCCCTTCCTTGAAACTAATGGAACAAGCAGACAAAGAAATGACGTCACAAACGTAATTTAATTCAAATATCCCTCTGACAAATGTAACGTTTGGGTAATGTCCCTGATTTGTCGCCCCACTGAAAGTCCGCGCCTGGATCTGCGATGATAGAGAACTGATTAGCCAAATTCTTTGGGTAAGGGGGCACCCAGGCAAAATACGTCATTTCTGTTCCATCGTGGGATAGCCAAATTCCGCCAGTATTGTTTTTTGATCCATCAATCAGGTATTTCTTTTCCACAGCCTCTGAAGAAGGAAAACACACCGTTCAAGAAACTGCAAGTATTTTAAGGTGAATCCTTTAATAGAAGCTTCTTATTGGTTACCTCATTCTCTGTTTCAAAGCTTTTATGCTATCACTTACTCTTAAATGTAGCACATGTTGCTCTTTGCAGATCGTGTTAGGTTATATCTACTTACAAATCATTTATGAATGAGCATCTTTACATGTGTTATTTCACTTAGTTTGAGTGAGTGAGTTACGATTTTAAGTTACAACGGCAATATTTCAGCCATATCGTAACTAAAACGAGTCATACTTTACAATACTTTCGCTTCCAGCATGGACCCGAGCTTGATTTACACCATTCCTTCAGATGCTAGCAATTTCTAGATGTATCGCGGCATCATGTGGCATCCCAATTAAAAGGTGGCCAAATGTTGCATATGTTACATTTGGGATTACACGTCCTCAGTAAAGTCCAGATTAACTATATTTTGGGTAGTGTCACATCCGGGAATCGAACCCACAATCTCAGAGTCAGGCACCTAACCAATCGGCAGAGTGAGTGAAAACTGTTAAAAGGACACACGAAAGATAATAGTCAAATATTGTTATGATTAACTTGCATCTGTCGAACATAACGTTGTCTCGAAGTAAAATAAAATTGCCGTATTACTTTTCAGTCATCATTTATGTCAAATATCGGATGACCCGGAAGTGTTCATGTAGATCCTTTCAGTGTCGACACACCGACGAACATCCGGGTCAGGAGATCCGGGTCTTCAGCAACCGATGCTTGTTGTAAGAGGCCACTGATGGAATTGGGTGGTCATGTAGCCCATTTTGTCGACACATGTCATCATTTCCGAACTGCGTAGGTCGATGCTCATTGTGTTGATCACTGGGTTGCCTGGTTCAGGCTCGATTATTTACAGACCGCCGTCATGTAGCTGGAATATTGCTGAGTGCAGCGTTAAATAACCAACCAAACAAACAACCCAATTTTTGCCTCTTCGGCAGTTAATAGAGTGTGGTTGGACAGTTAAATACATTGTCGAGGTAAGAACGTTTGCACATGTGTCTACATCTAAGTTGCACATGTTGGAATTCGTAAGGGAGAGGAGTATGGCTAGCCGTGTCTCCTGAAGCTTTGCAATTCCGTCCCCCTTATAGCGTGCAAGAGACCTCTGACCGTAAATGCGAGTTCAGGTTCGTCATGACCATGGTTCAAGGTTTCCTCCACTATCATGAGTTTCATGAAAGAGGATAAATTGTCAAGACCTGAATCTCCTCATGCCTCCTACATTTAGAGCTGACATGCTTTGACGTAACAGAAAATATCAAACCAAACATTCTCTCATTGTGAGGCGGTTAGTGAGTCTCGTGATACTGACCTGATGAAGCGGTGATTTGCTTCAGCATGTGGTCTTGCTTCTCTTGAGTGTCAATGACGATGAAGTGGTCTCCTCTTGAGTTACAATCAGCGACACCATCGGCATAGTTCAGTCTATTGAAATGAACCTCATAGCAGAAGTTAAGAATTCGGTTGTGGGCATGGGTCGAGGGACATCCACCTGTAACAGACATGACCTTGTTCGTGTTTAAGGATGTTTTTAACATATTCTCCTGCAAATAAATAATTCCATGCTTTTATCCTATTATCTTGTGGCACAAACTATTCAATTCGCCTCAAAACCTTCACGTTGGAATCTATTCGTAGTCACAAATACTATTGGAAATACAGTGGACTCTCTCTAACCGACATCGCTCGGGACTGGTGAAAAATGTCAGTTTAGATGGATGTCGGTTTAGAGGGGTTTTTTTAAACTCAATCCCAAATGAAACCACGCACAGACAAACTTATAAAACACAATGAAATGTATGTTTATGTCAATGCCTCTGTGTAATAACAAATGATAAATATTTTAAATAATATCTAATGGTGGTGTGGCGGGTGGTTATAGGTTTTTGCTCAAGAGCACAGTGATTGCTTTACATAACCCACTGGAACTTGTGCATTCATCCATGCGACAATGAATCATAACAAGCACTTAATATCTGATTTCACACATCTGTGAATCCATTGAACACACCATTGAATACATTGTAGTAAACCAAACCAATTGCGGTCAGTGGAACTCAAGCTTTCATCATGACGTTTCTAACCAGTGAAAGGGAAGTCGTGCCATCATTGCTGTCATTGTACTCCTGTGATATACAACCCCATTGTACACAACATTAAAATATATTGACACTTAACATAACATGCGTCCTTTCAAAGTGTGGATAATTCCTGTCATAAACAGGATATACAACATATGACATACTTACATTGCTGTTCACGTTTGCTATAACATACTTATGTTAGTAAATACACATGTGATTTAAGTCGCAATCTATTGTAACATGTTATATTTGGGATTACACTTTCTTAGTAAAGTACAGATTCTAGTACTTATGGGGGGTTGAGTCCCATTCGGGACTCGAACCCACACCCTCAGAGTCAGGCACCACGGTGGGTGAACGGGATAGACGTCTGTCTTTGCTAGCGATTAGGTGACCACTTTCTAAATGACATTGTGTATTCTTTGCAAACTATCCTTATATATTTCTTTGTACTCGTGTAGGGCTCGGAAAAGCGTATTTGCTCTTGGTGTGTGCAAGTAGAGGACCCGTGAAGATCCGGATTAGTTAGAACTGATCTTTAGTAACCCACGCTTGTCGTAAGAGGCGGGTGGTCAGGCTCGCTGGCTTGGTTGATACATGCGATCGTATCCCAGTTGCTTAGATCGATGTTCATGCTGTTTATCCCTGGATTGTTTGGTCCAGACTCGACTACTTACAGGGCCGTCTCCATACAGTTATAATTTTGCTGAGTGCGGCGTTAAACAACAATATATCAGTCAAACCCTCGCTGCGAAAATTTCTGATGCGGCGTAAAACAACATTCACCCACTGTTTTCATCCACTCACCTGTAACGACGGTGAAGTACAGTGTACCAATCTCTGGGTCTCCGTCCTGCGGCGACATGAAGAGCACATCATGGAGTTGACACATTCTGTGTTGGTGTCTGTAGAAAACGGACATGCAGGCCATGTTCTCGAGACACAGTCTCACACAAGTAAATTTGCTTCCAATGCCCTCAATTTCTGATATGATATGTGTCCTTACGACGACATCTGTGAAATTTGTCCATTTAGCTCCGTATGTAGTTACTATAATAGGGGATGCGTAGTGGACTACAAAAGTAAGACTGAGTATGAGTAACACCAGTTTTGGAATTAGACCAAGAAGCAACTGTTGGTAGAAACCTTTTTGAAGCATCGCGAAAGTCAATAGTTTAAAGACGTGTCTTCGAGTTGATAAACATGTAAGGATCGATTCATTCTGTTCTGTTGATCATCGTCCCGGCATTTATATCTACTGGCAACCATTCAGTTCATGATGAATAAACAAAACACCAATGAGAACTGTAGAAACATTCTATCTTATAGATATGTAAATTTATCGATTGTTTTTATTCTAGTAGCCAAGTACCAAGAGACCTGCTTGAGAGCGCAGGCGAGCTCGTTCAAAGATTTCTGGTCTTTGAACGTGGATTACGCATAGGATGTTAGGAATAACCAATGCCCATGTTTGAGTCTCAATTTAGGAGCCTCTGCCTTGCCAATATACGTGATGTGTGTCAACTACGGGATATGTATATCTCGGTCCTGTTTGTGACTGTTATAACTTTTAAATTTCGATCAAAATATTCAGTATGCGGTTATTAAAGGGAAAATGTTTAATGACAAGTGTGGAAACAATATTCATCATACACTTCCGTCTGTACTTCCGTCTGTACACCAAACCGTTGGAAATATAAGATACAAAACTGTTTACATAGAAATCTCGGACATCACACATAGAATGTGGACAATGCCTTATACTGATTGTAAGCAAGTTATAAGGCAATATGTTAATCACTGCTGGAAATCGAAACGTGATACACAAACCACAAACAAGCTACATGATGGAGAACCGATCATATGTGTTGTAGAGATGCTGCTGTTTTAAGATGTTGTCGAATAGGCCATTTTAATTCGCCCATTCTTTCCTTTTAATAGGCGATGATGCCCCGACGTGTATTCCATATCAATGTCGGTTTACCACGAAACATACTTTTAGACTGTGTGGATGGTGCATTGATAACACAGACATATTTTAAAGTTTCTACTTTAGGACAGCTTTTTACACAGCATTACGGGCCAATGTTACTTTAAATCTTATCTCACCCACTCACTGTACCACATTTCCGACATCATGGATAATTATTTGATCTGTAAAATATCATTTTAATCCTATAGGTTTTCACTTAGGAACTCGAGTGGATATTTTAAATGGTTGTGCCCTTGATGGAAGAACCAAAAGGGTGTGTCAATTATGCCGGGGAAGGTGTTGGTGACCGAGGCACCCAGGTTCTCATGGTAACCTAACTTTGGTTGCTAGGTGACTTATAACCCTTCTCTATACCATGTTGTTATGAACACTTATATGTTTCTATGGTTACGTACCAGGTTTATTTATACAGATCTGTGATTCCTTTTTTTTAATTGTTTTAAGTCCTTTTCGACAGGTTATTGTAAAGACTAAATGTGTTTCGTATTAATTAGTCACGATATTACTGAAATTTCCAGATGTGAGTGAGCGAGTTTAGTTTTATGCGGCACTCACCAATATTCCAGCTATAAGGCGTCGGTCTGTATATAATCGAGTCTGGACCAGACAATCCAGTCATCAACAGTATGAGCACCGACCTACTCAGTTTGGGTACGATGACATGTGTCAGCCAAGTCAGCGTGCTTGACCACCCGATTCCGTTAGTCGCCTCTTACGACCAGCATGGGTTGCTGAAGATCATTTCTAACCCGGATCTTCACCGGTTATTCCAGATGTGATTAAATGTGTTTGATAAAGGTTTCCACAATAGACTGAACTCAGCTTTTTTGGTGGGGTCTCTAGACTTTAGACGCAATACAATTTCTGTGTACCGCGGCAGTCAGAGATTATGATGATTTGTGTCACTGTCCCTTATCCCAATGGTCCTTAGTATAGTGATCTACCTTCAGTTGGTGGTGAGCTATAGCCTGTATATATGTTTTCTTGTCCTCAGTAGTCAAATACTTTTAGATGTACATGCTTGTTTTGCAGCTTTATCTGTGATATTCCATGTTTTAACTGTCCTTTGTCGAACTATTTTCGTCACGATATACATACCAGACAGACTGCCGATGCGACTAAAATTCTGAACTCACTCACTGCCAACCCGACCCTGTTAGACGCCCTTTGCCACAAGGACGGGGTGCTAAATAGCAATTGCCATTTGGTTATCAGAAATATTTGATGGTGAATTATTCCTGCAGAGATTTAGGTCAGAATAACCCTTCAACTGAAACCACTTGACTTTTTAAAACAATCGCATGCCTTTGCGCGCTGTTCCCATACATTGTAAGGGTTGAGTGTTGCATGTCGGACACTCGATTTGTTTACAAACGACATCGTACAGCTGTAATGCTACTGAAACAAATATACTCACGACATTGTCACAATTATACAATTGAGTCTGCTTCTAGCTGAGAAATCTTCAGGATTAGGAAAGTTTTTTGTCGCTTCTTTTTATAGATTAATCAAGCATACTCAGATATAAGAGATTTCAACATTTGCTAATGACAGACTATAAATCAATCGGCAAATTGTCGGGGAAAGACGTACCGGGATCTGATAATGTCGGCTTTGGAACGCTTCTTGTCGTCAATGATGAATCAAGAGACATATTGTCAAAACCAAAAGACAACAAATACTCGGCTATTTATATGTGAGTAAAGTAATAAAGTACGGCTTAATTTATAGCGTTGGAAAAGCACTGAATTATATTTCATGTCAACACGCTCGACACGAGCATTTTCCATTAAATGATGGACAACCCTATAGATCTCATCTCCAAAGATAACAAAAGTCTCAGGATTGTGTATACATTCAACGTTGATGATCGACTGCATATAATAACGTTTCCGTCCTAGCCATCATCTAAAACATCTATTTCCTAATTATGTATTATTGATTCATGTGTCTCCTACTTTTCTTCAGAGATGTTAGTATCGACGTTTTGCATCTCTCACGCCATCAGAATGTCCACCAGAGAAGCCCCTGCTTTCTGCGTAGTATTTTAACAATAGTGTAAACTGGATAATGAAATATTGGTGAATACTTGTTGATGAAGATTGAGTAATTCATTACTTCCTGATTGTACTTTACTTTGTTAATATAGTCAATGATATGATGCGGAAAGGGCTCCGAGGGACATCTCTGAAAGTATTATTCAGTCCTTCATATTATCAAGCAGAAGATGGCAGCTTCCTTATTAACAGGACGCGGGTGTTTGGGTGCAGACAATGGTTCTCGTATGTGCAATGATGTATTTGCCAAATGCACTTTTACAGGAAACTCGTTGTCCCCAATAGACGTGTCGTCAACACGATGAAATGAGGCGTTTCCTCGATTTCAAGATTATTGCACTTACATAGCGACGTGCATGCAACGGGTGTGCGGTGCTACTTCTACTGGTATCCGTGAAGATCTGGGTTAGAATTGGTCTTCCGCAACCCATGCTTGTTGAAAGAGGCTACTACGTGAATCGGATGGTCAGGCTCGCTGACTGGGTTGACATGTATCATCGTATCCCAATTGCGGGGATTGATGCTCGCGCTGTTGATCAGACAATCTCTGTTGTCACGTCGTTGATGCTACTTCTCCAGCCTAATTCTCCGTCCTCCGATCCGACCTCCTTAGACGTCACTTCCTGGGGTATTTGATTTCATGATATTCCAGCTATGTGGCGACTGTCTTGACCACATAACCCAGTGATCAACCGCATCAACAACGATCTACACAGTTGTAACGCAATGACATGTGTCGACACAGCGAGCCACCCGGTCCCGTTAGTCGGCTTTAACGACAAGCATGGGTTGCTGAAGAATATGTATTGGCCCCGCCAAAAGTAATCATTCCTCCGATAAATATTTTTCATAAATTTAGAATGTTTGGAATGTGCATATGAAATGTTGCAGAATGTACGCAAAGGTAGAGGTGGTAATCAATCGTTATATTATCAATGCATTATCCATCTAACTTGGCATTTTGTTTAGTATCGACGCAAGCAGTCTTTATATAATCGTGTCTGCACCAAATTATCGCCAGGTTTGAGTCAATTTGCATCTTTCGGATGTGTTTGAAGCTTTCTGTTCAGATAAAGAAAGTGAGATCACATTTAAAGCTAGCGGTAGATTGTAACTGGTGGCATTGGTATCATATTCGTCATGCCAAATTTTACATGTCGGTTTCCGAATTGAAAGATTAATGTAATCAAGGAACCTGTACGCAATAGGAATTCAATGTGATACCAACAAGAAGACAATGCCTGATGTTAAAGACAATGACGTGTGTAAATATATGCGACAAAGTAAATAGTTAGCTTGCAAACCTGCTTGATCGATGAAGAAGTTGTGTACCAAACCTGCTGTTTCATATGTGTATTGCGTCTCCATAACACATGTGCTTTTGTTAATTTGTAATGATAAACAATAATCAATGTGGTGGCTAAGAAGATTGAAGATCATTGCGTACAGCGCATTGCCTTCATTACAATATTGAATTGTAGTGTTATGCAGCAGGTATTATTGCATCCCTAACATTTAAGTGAGATAAGTTATCATTTACACAAGTCCCTTTGTCAATTCGCATGGAAGGAAGATCATAACACCTTTAAAACGTAGATCATGTAAGTCAATTGTTGTCATGGTAGCAGAAAGGAACTTCATCCCATTCAAGATCTTCAATTGCGCAGCCATGAGTTACTTGAGTGAGTGAGTGAGTGAGTTTAGTTTTACGCCGCACTCAGCAATATTCCAGCTA
>VKKT01008329.1:21968-37639 GCA_008038995.1 Haliotis laevigata | reverse complement strand
CAGGCTCGCTGACTTGGTTGACACATGTCATCGTATCCCATTTGCGAAGATCGATGCTCATGCTGTTGATTACTTGATGGTGTCGGCCATACTCGAATATTTACAGACCGCCGCGACATAGGTGGAATACTGCTGAGTGCAGCTAACCAATCATACATCTATGTACATTGTACATGATCATGTACATGTTGTCGTGTTTCATTCTTTTAGAAAGTAAAATGATAATGCATCTGTACATGGCCAACGGTCATTAAGTAAGAAATAAACTTGATTGGTCTGATTGTAGCTCATGATATATTAGATTCTCATTTCAGCAGAGATTTCTCATACATTTGGTTTTGTCGCTCTTATTTTGTATATTTCTCGACAAGACATCGGTATGTACCCTTGAGGATCCGGGTTAGAATTGATCTTCAGCAATCAATGCTTTCGTAAGAGGCGACTAACGGGATCAGGTGGTCAGGCCCGCTAACTTGGTTGACACATGTCATCGTATCCCAATTGCGTAGATATCTGCTCATGCTGTTGATCACTGGATTGTCTTGTCCAGGCTCGGTTATTTACAGACCTCCGTCATATAGCTTGAATATTGCTGAGTGCGTCGTTACACAACAAACAAACAAAACAAACGCGGCCTAGCAGCCAGAAGTCCATCAATCAATCTCCTATGATTCTATGAATTCATCTTGTTATATTCACCTACTCGTTATTGACTCTATACAGCTGTGGGTCGATGCAATCGAAGACCTTGCGATCTTTGGTTCTGGTTGAAGAAATCTTTTGTATTGACGTTAGTCACCAATGCTGTCTGAAGTGTCCCAGATTAGGACAAAGATCAAGTCTTCAAGAACAAGAGTTCATCCCAGTGTGTGGTGTACTGTTGGTCTTGGCTTCAGGGCTTATCAGTTCATCATCTGTTATTGTTACAAGAATGATTGATTTATCGAGTCTTAATGACTGCGCTAATTGAGTACATATAGATCTTCCAGCGCGTTACCGTTCGACCAGGACACATACATTGGAACCAGTCGCCACCTACGGTGTTACCAAATTGGGTAGGGGTGTCGAGATTGGTCTGATCGTTTGTAGGGAAGCATGGTAAACACAATTCTTTAAGCGTTGAGAACTATTCAACCTTTACTCCGCCATCCCTGCCGAACACCCATCTCCCCTTGACGGGAACGCGATCCATTTCGTGAAATTATACGCTTTCAATGAAAGGATGGTTTTAATTTCTTATGACGATCTCTTAAGGTGTTTATTTTTATTCAGGTCAAAGGGTACAGTAAAGTTTCGTCACTTTCAAATAGGCGAATGACTTCGGTTTGAGCTTGGGGACAAAAGTAAGGTTAATGGAGTATATATTGTCCCAATAGTGCTCTCTAGTGACCCTTCGTTGCGAAGTATGGAGAGGGGGTCGGTTAATCATCAACCTCGAGCTCTGTCACGAGGTCTCAGGTTGACATTGGTTTGAGCTCACTTCGACGTCGCCAGACACGACCAAGAATAGGTACTCTTCTGAAATCACGTGACCACTTCCCCAATTTCAACGCTGTGTACACAACTTACATCTGTCTGGGGTGGCTAAACGAAGTCAATCGTTGACATTTTTGTTGTTTGAGTGTGTGTGTGTGGGTGTGTCTGTGTGTGTCTGTGTGTCTGTGTGTGTAGGCAGAATCAGTAACAGTGACAGACACATTGGTTTACACAAAATTTTCCACAGTGTTAATACCAAGAATTACAGCAGCTTCACGGCGGGGGACACGCATTGTACCCATTTAGGGAATCAAACCCGGTGTTTCAGCGTGACGTGTGAACGCTTTAACGATGGCTACTTGGCTACACCGCCGACCCGAACGTTCCTGCAGACGCTGTTTCCGGTAAACACCTTCCCCTGCTCAAACACGTCGATATTAACATTTAATTCCCAGGACCTCTTTCATATTTAACAGTATATCACTGGATATCACATTAATATCTTATAAATCATGTTGCTTCTATACTTCAACCTGTGTGGTATCAACGGTTTGTGTTTTCTGGAGGATTTCTTTTGCAAAAATCGAAATTCCCGTTTCGATGTAGTATCAAACAGACGCCGAATTATTAAAACAATTATAAGGAATTAAGACCGACTAACTAAACACATACGCACGCACGCACGCACGCACGCACGCACGCACGCACGAAACCCTCAATTAATCGCAGTCCCGAGTCAGACAAGGAGGTAAATGTTAGTATACTTTTTAGTGTGTCAAGTAATTAAACTGCGTGACGTTGTTGCCACTGTTGGCATGTAAGCTGAACCACCCTACCGATAGCTTTATGTGGAAGAAGAGCCTCAAGTGACGCACCATGCAGAATATACTACTTAAAAGTGAAGGGAGCGGCTGTAGACACATTATCAGATTCAGATTGTGTGTTCATGTATGCCAGGTCACATGATTTAAATTACGTTCAAATGGTCTTTACTAAAGGCCGATGTTATCTCTGGGATTTGAACTGGTGTCATCTGGGAGGGGTTGGAGTTGATGTCATTGCTGACGTCGGAGTTCCTGCCTCGCAATAGTAAATTTGGATTTTTGTTTTCACTATACGAGGTCTACCAAGCTTAAACGAAAGTATCTAAAGAATCTCCATTCGTGAGTTTCTACCCTGTATCTATGGACTAGGGATGATGTAAACACAATGCGTTTAAATGTGCTGGTACATGCATCTCCCCAAGACAAGAGAGAGTACTGACTAACAGTACAATGTATATATCGTCTGTTAACTCCCTTGTCTCGAGAAAATGGATAATTAAGCTCAGACTCATGACACTGCCCCGGGCAGATCAATCTTTTAGTCACTTAATGCCAAACGACAGGTAGGAACAAATAGCTTTCCCTGTGGGGATCGAACAACCATGTTATCCCGTCCGGGCTGACACGCTATCTGCTGTACCACGGAGCGCCTACTGGTAGTTACCTACCATGGATTCCTATGTGATTCTGATAAAACTGAAAATGAAGGCTGTCATCTTTAATGTCTAATTGTATGACGCTGTCGGGAATCGAACAACCATATTACCGCTGTCCGGACTGACGCGCTTTCTGCTGGACCACTGGTAGTTACCTGCCATTTCTATGTGATTTTGATCAAATTAAAAATAAAGGTTACTTTATTATGTGTTGCTAAAGTCCATTGGGTACAGCTCGACGGTTTCCTACATATTCGTGCATTGTCGTAAAGAGTGAGTGAGTGAGTTTTACGCCGCAATATTCCAGCTAAATTAATATGGCGGCGGTCTGTAAATAATCGAGTCTGGACCAGACTATCCAGTGATCAACAGCATGAGCATCGATCTGCGCAATTGGGATACGATGTCATGTGTCAACCAAGTCAGCGAGTTTGACCACCCGATGCCGTTAATCGCCTCTTACGACAAGCACGGGTTACTGAAGATCAATTCTAACCCGGATTTCACGGGTATTATCGTGAAGCACATACACTTAAGAATCTCAAGAATTTCCAAATGTCTTAACTCACATGACTTTGGTTCTAATTTCGTCAACATGTATGTTAATGTTTTATCATCTGTTATCAACATATCGCCGTTTGCGTATCTCTTAAGACAAGGTTTTGAATCAGAAGTCCCGAAGTAGAACCCAAACTTCTCACTATCAAAAAATGATAAGTCTTTTGATAACTGGAAGCGTAATGATGGTAAAGAAGTTGTGAGCCGTGCAGGTGCTCGTGACGGCGATAAGGTCTACAGGCTGGGTGGAATTGTGGAACCAACTGGTGGTTATCTCTTAATGGACGTCTTTAGATAGAACAACGTTATATAAGACCACTGTGCTTCGTCAGAGTAGTTGGCCCAGCGATTCAATAATGGTAAGTACAGGCGACAAAGCATTCTACATATATGTGGAATTCGCGCCCCAGTCATCAGTGAAAGCAGAAACTACTCGGTTGCCTTATAGGCAAATTTTAGTGACTGAGTTGGGTCCGACGTCGTAATACCGAAGTGGTGCAGGTTGTAGGTATTTCCCCCGATGATAATATGTACCAAATCAAGGATCAATAACCAGGGCCACGCAGACGATATAATGCCTAGAATAGCAATATGTACCGAAACATAAGACATTATATTGACCGCGAGTGCATTATTTGAACACAATGAACTAAGTAAACCAAATATTTGATTAATAATTCAGTGGCCGTTCTTGGAGAAGAAGAATATATGCAAATTCAGATCTTTTACTCAATTACGATACCTCCTTGCATCTCCGGAACTATTTGATCGGCCTGCTAATTCTCGGTACGAGTGAGCGAACATTTAATGAGGTCAATTCGATTTCTTTATCTCGAAATCGAAACAAAATGATACTCTGAAAGTTGAAATTATTGGTGGTGTATATTTCACGAATCCTGTCGTTTCTGAGCGTTATCGAATCTGCGCCCAAGAACAGTTGTGTGCCATGTTGGTTTTCAGTTGTACAAAGCGAAAAATGTAAATCGAGGGGGTGAAAATTCAGTCTAATCGTTTCAAAAAGCTGATTGCGTCATGAACCCAAGGCGACTCTTTCAGATTGGGAGATCAACGTTAGTTCAGTGCTGATTTTAATGAGGCTGAAAATAGAGGCTAAGTTCATTGCATGTTCCATGTTTTCAGATCCGCTACGCCAGTTTCGCCCTGTTGGTCTTGACTGTGTGTGGTGATTCCACACCCTTCCCCGAGGCCGACTACCAGAAACAGATTGATGAGTTCTATGTACAGATGGACAAGATCCTTCGTCAGCTGATGATGCAGCAGACGTTTGTAGAGGAAAGAATCCGATCTGATGGACAGTCCGGTATCAAACAGATCAGACAATACCACGACGGCACAAGACCCTATTATTCCGAGACACACACGTACAGGTGAGTCAGTCAGGGTGAGTTAGTGAGTGAGTTGGGTTTTACGCCGCTTTGGCAATATTCCAGCAATATCACGAGAGGGGACACCATAAATGGACTTCACGCATTGTATCCATGTGGGGAATGGAACCCCGGCCTTCGGCGTGATGAGCGAACGCTTTAACCACTAGGTTACCCCACCTCCTCTCGGGCTTGAGGAGTTGTCCCTACACCTACGAGAACTAAACTCAATCACTCACTCACTCACTCACTCAGACAAAACACTTCTTTAGCAACTCTGTTCCAAAGATACTAACATATAACTGACAACTTCAAATGAGGGACTTGGGTTTCTGGGCTTGTGTTGCATTCAGTCTTTTTGTTGGTATCTCTTCCGTATCTATTTATATACTAGATAATGGTACCCGTGAAGATCCGGGTTAGAATTGGTCTTCGGTAACCCATGCCTGTCGTAGGAGGCGACTAACGGGATTGGGTGGTCAGGCTCGCTGACTTGGTTGACAAATGTCATCGTATCCCAATTGCGAAGAACGATGTCCATGATGTCATTCACTGGAATGTCTGGCCCAGACTCCAGACTCCAGACCGCCGCCGTTGGAATATTGCTGAGTGCGGCGTAAAACTAAACTCACTCACTCACACTTGACAATAGTATAAAACATACTTCACACTCCGTGTAACCCCGCAAAGCAATCCAGATTTTCGCAAGTGTGCACAAATTGTATTCTTTCAGGGGAGCTTCAGCTGCTCACGACCATTCCAACTACGACAGCACCGTTGGAATGGGAGAAGTAAACATGGTCATGAACGGCATTGACTTCAGAACGAGGCACAACGACTACAAACTACGCAGGCCCGCCACGAATGCTTCAACGTATCTGCTCTCTGAGGACATTCCGTTCCCAGAAGTACCTAAGGAAGTGACGTCAAAGCAAACACTCGTCGAACAGGTGATTAAGGAATGTTTAGGTTTTCAGTGAAGGGGGTGAGGTTAGGGTGCTTTTTGTCACACGATTCGACTGTGTGCGATAAACATCTTTAACGAAGAGTTGAATCCATAATGCTAATTTCATAAACTTCTGTCCGTATTATTTCCTGAAACACTGAAGCCACATTTAGTGATTTGAAAGTATGCCTCTATCTGTTTACACTCTAAACAAAACCATTGTTTTCATTTTCTCTCTCTCGTTTTTATAAAAATTAAAGACCACATACACCAAAATGGACCCAAACAAAACTAACAAAAATCCATAATTTTCAACTCACGTGTGTTCCCGCTCATTGTTTCAATTATTAGCTGTGACAATTGACATACAAAATGCGTGAGAGGCCAGAGACAATGGCTCGTACAATAACAGTGATGGCTAGTGAAGTGCAAATAACAGAGAAAAAGGGTCCCATGTATACTGAGGGAAATAAGTAAGGGAACATCACTACATGACAGTGTTCCATATTTATTCTCAGATTTCCTCCCACAGCGCTATTCAAAGCTGCTGATGAAAACTGGAAAATATTAAATATTGAATTTCCCTGTGTTCCTTTATTTGTTTCTCTCAGTATATTAAGTCTCAGTTGCTCGATTTTAGTTTTCTTTTAGTTAGTACCATTATTTCTTTGACAGGTGGCGGAAATGAGAGAATGGTTACGAGCCTGGAAAGATCAAGACCACAGCGTCCGAGACTACAGGAAGTACTTCAGACCCCTCCTGTGTTACATGGAAGGATCCTGGACCCTTGACACCAATCACTTCAGAGAGCCGTTCCACAGCGAACGACACGCCATCGACGCCAGCAGCTGGCATGACCTTCAGGATAAGATCAGGTTCACGTCCTACTCCGGGACAAAGAACGTTATGGAGAACTTCGCCTTCCTCCCAACCAAAATCTTGGATGTGAAAGATGGCAAGCCCGAGTTCGCCCAGTGGAACTACCGTATCCTGTGCCATCCACTGAAGAAAGACCTTCCCTTGAAGAACATCCATCTTCAAGATGACCTGTCTGTAAGATTTGCTCATGGTCAGAGCATGGAGCAGTTCTATCTGGACCGATCAGCAAGATTTGCTATATACGACGACAGGTAAACATTGGTTTGACTGGACCGGTCCATCTTTAAGGGCATTATTTAATGTCTACAAATGGTCTCCCTATTTTGTTTAATGTTTTTATATTCGCGACAATCCGTATGGTGCTCGAACCCACTATCATCGGATCATAGCACGTGTAAGGGACATAACTCTGCCAGAAATCACACAACTACAGCTGGCACTGGGTCCCCAACAATATATGGTTCCATTTTAAAGATATACTACTCACACTTTGCTAAGGATCACAAAAAATCACAACTTTACTTAAACGTAGATTTATATTTTGAAATTGTATTCGTTTACAACTGGATAAATAATGATACGGTAACCCCTCTATAGGCAAACAGTCACTTTAATCCAACCTCATGCACTTGATACATGAGTTATCATAAAAATGATTTTCATGGCATCAATCAACCACTTTGCATATCATGGGACGAGTCATTGACAAGTACACAACACCTGTCAATAGCAGGTATGGGATCCACAAGATGCAGTGACATACTGAAACCTAGGATCAATGCTTACAGTAAGCTTAGAGATTTAAACCAAATTTGACCCCACATCATAGCTTTCTGTTGAATCAATTATTTGATCCTTAGCAAAGTGTGAATAGTATATGTTCTGTCCACCTTCTAGGAATGTTTGTACATCATCTATCTTTCTACATATATTGTTTGTTTGTCTATCAGGAATGATACCTACACTCTCATGGACGAATTGATGAGCGAAATTCCCGGCAAAGATAATTACTATGCCCATCTGACGGAGGACGTCTTCGGTGAGACCCTGTACGATGCCTCAAAGCCAGGCAACGTACCTCTTAACACGGGTAAGTCCATCCTCAATTCAAATTTTATGTTTTAGGCATTTTACATCATTCTTGGAAAGGAAGAGAACAGAATCTCTTTCGGACCCCTAACAGAATTTCTTTCGGACTCCAACATATTTTTTCAGTGAACGAGTGTATTCTTTAAACATATTCTAATTGATAGTGAGTACCTATGATCCACTGTACGTTCAGGAATTTATATTGGTTTTATAACAAAATAGATGTCACACATTATTTCCATGTTTGAATCGAACCACGGTCTTCTGTGCGAACACTTTAACCACAAGAATACCCCTTTACCCTCCTGTAGAAATGAAGAATTAATAATAAAGCAACAGGCTTTTCTTTAAAAGCAGAGTCCATTTAGAATATCCGTTTCAGTCATACAATATGTTTATTAATGACTATCACTATGTATATTTCAATCAATTTGTACAGCTGTATTTCTATAATTGACCTGTGCTCCGTTTACGAAAGTCAAAGATTTGAACACAGACTAAGGACGGTCGTAGTTCTAAGAATTCTAAGGGGTGATGCTGTCTAACAGTCTGTGACTGGCACCCGCTGTAAACAAGATAGATACATGCAGTGGAAGAGCTCAGGCAGTGTTTATTAGATCACTCGACTTTCTCATGTGTTTTGCTTGTTACACAGGAGTAACTGGAGCAACAGTATGTGTACGCAAAGTTTGTTTTAGGGCGCTTCGAGATAAAGCAAATTGTGCACCCCGTGTGCATAATATGTAACTGCTTGGCATTACAATAAACTTATTTGAGTGGCCTTTTAGAAGTTAGGAAGTACAATAATGAAAAAACTTTATGGATAACAACTTCTTTTATGTAGTGAGTTGCTACGTTTCGATACATATTCTTGTGCCGTTGTCAAGCCGGTGACAACCATAAAGTGTGTTCAATATTACAGTTATTTACCGTTGAAACCGTGGCCAAAGGTCGCCACTAAGTTTAGATCGTTATGAGTGAGTGAGTTTAGTTTATGTCGCTTTTAGCAATATTCCAGCAATATCCATTACAGGGACGCCAGAAATGGACTTCACACATAGTACTTATTTGGGGAAATGAACCCGGGCCTTGAACGTAATTCGCTATGCGCATTTAGACTGAAATGTACAGCAGGTGGGCGGGGCTAAAAAGCAGTTCGCTTTTCCCGACCGTTCGACATAAACGTATTTGTTATTTTTCCAGCTTATTACCACCGGTGGTACAAGGTGGGGAAACCTGGATCGAAACAAGAGGTGATGCACCGTGGATTCTCGGACAGGAACCTGTGGGTAGCGCAGACCAGTCAGCCCATGATAGCCCCCATGACCGTGAAACAGTGTAGACAGGACCCAGTCCATAACAACCAGGTGTGGCACTTCAGAAAATGTACACTGAAGGGGTCGGGGTGGAATCCCCACATGGAGACAGTGTCTGAAGTCCATGACACATGACCTATCCAGTGATATTTCCGCATCGGCGCACTCACTCGCTCGCTCGCTCTCACGCTTCTCACTCACTCACTCACTCACTCACCCACCCACATCAACCAAGAGAAGTCCCAAATATGAGAATCAAACTGTTCTCTAAAGGCACAATGTCACACCACATTTCTCTAAAAATACATAATGCATTTCTCTCAATCATACTATCAACCCTCAGGGAAGCTTCCATATACTCTATTAAAAATAAAATCGTATTTATACTGTAATATTAAATTGCATTAAATCGACTCTCGCGCCCTCTACCGGCCGAACATTACTTCAAGCGAATCCCATGGGGTTATGTCCCTTGCCACGCCCTTTACGAATATCCTATAATATATAACGCAACTTGTGACTGAAACCAGTTCAGCAAACACCGACAACACCCCGTGCGACAGTTTTCGATGTACGGAGCAATCGTTTACATTCCATTTATGGCAACTGTTATCTGTTTGGAAGCTGTTCTCCTTGAAGTTTCATTTATCGATTTCATGTAAGTCTCGAGGGATAATAAGTCTTTTACTGCATATGTGTATATGCCCCCAATATATAAAGTATAGGCCAAAATATTGTCGAAAATGTGTGACATTGTCTTTAATCTTTAGGTTGTCCAAATAAGAAGGTGGAAACCGGACTAGGTTCACGGATTGTAAAAGCCCTCCAAAGAAAACATGAAACCTTAAAATTTAAATTCAACCAGAAAATTGCAAACATTATCGACAAGACTTAAGATGGAAAACAGAACCATAAGTGTAAGGTCAAATGCACCGGAGTAGGGTAGCCCAGTGATTAAAGCGTTCGCTCGTCACGCCGAAGGGCCGGGTTAGATTCCCCACATGGGCACAATGTGTGAAGCCCATTTCTGGTCTCCCCTGCTGTGATATTGCCGGAATATTGCTAAACACAGCGTAAAACCCAACTCACTCACTCACTCAAATACACTTCCTTGTTGGTTTAGCCACCGCAAACAAGGCGTATACTTTCTTTTGCCCCTCAGTTTACATTCAGCCTTGGATATATCGACTTTAATACATGCTCTAAATAACAATCATCTGAAACCCAAATTGTTTTATTTACCATAAATTGACAGTACATGGACTACGTTTTTAGGAGATAGGGGTTGGTTAGCCCAGGTGTTGCAGGTACAATCTTCGAATTCCCTTCTTGGTGTAACCCGTCCATAGGCGGATCCAGGGGAGAGGTGTGTGCGTGTGTGTGCAGGGGTGCGCACACCCCCTTTTAGCCTTAAAGTATATTAAATGTCCATTGAAACTCGGGTGAAAATGAAATCTGCACTCCTCCTTGTCACAATAGTGTGCACTCCCACCCCCACCCACCCCCACCCACCCCCTTCTCAAAAAGCTGTATCCACCCTTTCCCGTCATAATATGGACAGAGTATTGTTTATGCGGCATAAAACGTTAGCTTTACATTCTAGGAAATAACTGTTCTTGTTACATGTTTAGACGTGCCAGTCTTGGACTCGCCGTTACTCCTACGCCCTTCCCTTAGAAATCATCTGGAGTACCCCCATGTTCAGCTGGAACCCATTCAACCTGAAGTTCTGGCCAAAGGGAACACAGCATAAAGATCCACTAAGGGGGGGAGGCTTCACGAAGGAAACGGCATTCAATGGCACAAGCGGCGTTGCCTTCTACCACACACCATCTCAGATGTTCACAGGCACAGAAGTGTCATCAGATCCTGCCGACACCACCAAGTCGAATGTTGGGATACTGGACGAACAAGGGAATATACATCACACGGCCGCGTCGGGAACTAGGATCGTTCTTCCCAATATCCCGGGGATAGGGAAACTCAGGATGCGGTACCACGTCGTCCCCGTCCATGGGGAGGGGTCTGGGGTCTGGAAGGAACTTGACGCTCTCAAGGACATGATGATGGACATCGAGAAGTACAAAGGACTGTTTGAGAACCCCCCCGCCCTCAAGGACACTGGTACCGTTGCCAAACCCGCTGATGTGAGTATTACCAAATATAATTACAACGGTAATTTAGTATGCAGGTGCGGTTCAATTAAATATGCAAAAGACATACTAGTATTTCATTCATTATGAATAATATATTTACTGATGCATCTTCTGAGGGGCGGTGGGGTAGCCTAGTGGTTAAGGCGTTCGCTCGATTGATTCCCCACATGGGTACAGGTGTTAAGCCCATTTCTGGTGTCCCCCGCCGTGATATTGCTGGAATATTGCTAAAAGCGGCGTAAAACCATACTCACTCACTCTTCTGAACTTCTTTACTATACTACCCATCAGAAGTTTAGACTAACTAGTGTAAATGTAGCCACTTACTTCAGTCAACTGTTCTAAACTTTGAATTTGAAAAATATTCCATTCAGTTGAAAGGTTCTGTTCACACATGAACTGATGTATTGTAAAACAAACTCGTTACGTTGAAAAGATTATTGTCATGAGTTCAGTTAATGATGAAAATCATTGAAAATTGGCAAATTCTTTAAAAAAAAATACTCAAAAACGCAGCTGTTCACACGAACGATATTTGCACATGCTTTTCGTAATTTGATACATGATCCTCGTTAAATTCATCCACATAAAGTCGGTTCCCCCAAGTTAGCAGAGAAATTCATCTTCGATGTAACTATATATATAAACATGACATACAGTGAGTGCTTAAGGTGAGTCTAAACATTTCATGGGTAGTTAACAAAAACATTTAATGATAATTTTGTATTATCCAGACCACGCTACACCTGAGAACCGGCATGGCGACAAAGAACCCACCAGGTCCACACGTCCATGATCTCTTCTTGTCCAACGACGTTCAGGACAGTCTGAAAAAAGGTGAACACAAGACGATGTTCACAGGTGAAGCGCTCGGTCACACCCACCAGGTGGTGATAGCCTACAAAGACGACTACAGCATCCTACAGTGTGACGGACTGGCCCAATGCTGGGACGGCCATCCTTCCACTTTGTACCCTGTTAAAATGGACTAACGTCCTCTTGAAGCTCTGAATAAAGTGCATGCAAAGACGTAAATGTTGACATTTATACAGGAGTGAGAGAGTGTAGGTTTTTACGCCGTTTTAAGGAAAAGGCAGGCAATATCACGGTGGGGGACGCCTGAAATGGCATTCACTAAGGTGATCGTAAGTCACTAAGGTAACCTAGTGCAATATTAAAGAATGGGAGTTACGGTTAACCTTAGTAAAGGTTGCTTCGTGAAAGGAGCCCCGGATATAGCAAGGCGTCAACTTGAGGGAATCCCGAATTGATACAGATAGCAGATATTTACGTCCTTGGTGGAACAGCGATGTGTGTGCGTGCGTGCGTACGTGAGTGCGTGAGTGACAGCGTGCGTACATGCGTGCGTGAGTGAGTGTGTTCCTTATACCAAAAGAAGGTTTTCTATATCCTTAGATTCGTCAGTTCGTTATCAACGTGTTGGTTATAAAAGTAATTGCATTGTGTGTGCGTGCGGGCGTGTGTGTACACGATGAATGGTTGAATAGTTTTAAAATGTAGCCTTTGAAGTTATTATTTTTCTTGTTGGACATTGATTGCGTTGATGAAGGTTTAAACGTAACTGTGCACACTTTATAAGAATGTTTTTAAATTCAAAGATCAGTCCATAAAGAGGGGTCACTGTGACTTTTCGATAAAATGTAACCTCCTTTCAAGAACAAGGTCACTCGGTACAAATGTGATGGAAATCTGCTTCCCTTGGTTGGAGTAGCAATACTAGAAAAAGCCACGTTATTATTCCCTTGTTAGGGGCGTAAAACGTCACTCAGTAATCACTCACATCACACTGAAATAACATGAGTCGGACAACACAAAGTCCTTATTGCTACATCCACGTTGGAAAAAAGTAGTTCATACCACGGAAAAAATTGACAAACCATTATGACATCTTGTCAAGGCTCGGATGTTCTGCCAGGATACACAACACTTTCAATAACAGGCAGTCAGAAGTAAATCAACCGGATCATCAGTATTCTTTTAATATTTATCGTTTGAACACAATCTCCACGCAGATTGTACTTCTCCGCTCTTCATGTTTTAGCGTTGTCTGCTGTGTATATTAACACTGAATACAGTCTGATGTAATGTAATCGAAAAACTGGCGGCCTTTATAGTTCCGGTTGAAGAAATGTTTTGTGTGCGTTCTCGCATGCTGGTGTGTGTCAATACTGTATGTTGTTTTGGATTTAGATAAAATAACATTATGTCGACCCGACCTTCATTGCAAGTCCTCACCTGCCTTTGGTATTTTACTTCATGGTTTGACATTTGCTCGACATGTGTACTTTCAAGCGGCGCGACTGATAATTATTTGTGACGGGGTGAGTTGGTACACCGCATTTAGGTTTCCAGTGTCGTATTTAATCTCCATTTAGTTGGATCCATTACCCTGGATCTGATCTCCACCCTGAACCCGAGGCCAGGACATGACGAAACAATTAACCGTCCAATCAAATTTCACTATTTTTTTCACAATGGAGACACGGTGATTGGATTATTTGTTCACATGCTAGAACATGAATATTATTTTATATGATATGTAGTGAGCTCGTATTTTTCGCGATATGCTTTGGGTAACAGGCATGAGAGTTATGCCCCTTAGGTCATGGGAGCGAAGAATAAAAATTAACCGTCCAATCAAATTCCACTGTTCTTTCACGGTGGATACGGGATGATAGGATTATTTGTTCAGATTTTTGCACATGAATATATCATTTGTAGTAAGACAATATTTGTGTAACAGGCATGAGAGTTATGGCCCTTAGGTCATGGGAGCGAGGAATAAAAATTAACTGTCCCATCAAATTTCATGTTCTTTCACGATGTAGACGCGGCGATAGGATTATTTGTTCACATGTTAGAACATGAATAGTGCTATGATATTTTTAGCGGCATGATTTGTGTAACAGGTATGAGAGTTATGCCCCTTAGGTCGTGGAAGCGAGTAGAACACCAAGCATGGTTAACGATACGAGCCTTGCATCGCCGATACAACCCGGATGTTTTGTTGTAATGGCATAGGAGTTCCTCAGTCTTGGTTCTCGTTTAACACCCCAATCGTTGGACTGCGATATGTCAATAGTCGAGTATTCACAAGACGTACAGTCCAGTGCCAGTGATTGACTTCACGAGCATCGATTTTCGTCTCTGGGATACGATGACGTCGATGTCATATGGAAACCATATCAGTGAGCCTGGAAAAGAAATGTTAGTCGCCCCTAACGACATGCATGGGTTACTGAAGACTAATGCTAACCCGGATGTGTACGGGTCAATCAATTCTAAGCCAGATCTTAATGGGTTCTACGTTCTAAAAAATTGTTTATTACATATTCAGTAATCCATAAAACACAATAATCTTTATAGGACATGTTGGAGAGGGCAGACATATTTTATGTAGATATGTGTATTCAGCTATTTTGATGACTGTTGATTTTATGCGAGACATAAGTGTAGTGGGTCCGAGCGACGTCGCTTCCCAAACGACGCCTCAAGTTATTTTTATTGGTTCAGAGTTTATATAATCGATAATAAATGAATATATACATAGTAGAGTGCATAATCGATTATGGATTTTGTAAACGCTTGAAGTCAGGAAACGAGAGTAATGTTTACTGTTACGGTACGTATCGACCATATAAGGTGGAGTAAGGTGAAATACGTGCGCTGCCGGTGTAATAGAAAGTAGTTCCTAGTGAAATATAGTACCGGTGTAAAGTAAGTCTGTTCACGGGCTAGGCATTATACAACACATTTGAGCTGTGCATAACAGAAAGCGTCACTTTAATGTAGGGTAAAGCCTACAGGTGGTACACCTTTATCGCTTGTATTCTTCGTTACTGCTAGTTTTTCCAACACCAGTTTCATTAATATGGGACCTATCACTCCTTTAGTATACCTGATGCATATCCGAGAGCACCTCTGTAGGAGGTAGGGTGCGATGAAAATTCGACTCAAACAGCGTCGAAACGAAGCATTGAGAAAGTCATCTGATTTCGATATCACAAACACGAATGTAATCTTAAAAATATGATTGCCAGAAAATGAATAATTATCTTCTCTTGTCGTTTCTAAATGCAATGGCATGTCCACCCTTGTAAACTTGTACTCTCGTAGCATACCTTAGTAATAAAAGAGAATAATCTTCAGAATACAATTTCCATAGTACATGTCCAAAGTATGAAGAAACAGCAGAGTACATAATTGCTTTCGACAGACTGGTATATGGCAAGGTTTCACCCCAAAATTACCTGAATCTCAGCAAGCGAGAACGGAGGGGGAGGTCGCACACTTCGCAGTCTATGAGGATGGAGCCAGTGCTTTTGGATTTGATGATATAACAACTAACTTCAAAAGAAGTTGGGC
>VKKT01008326.1:0-15106 GCA_008038995.1 Haliotis laevigata | reverse complement strand
CTGACAATGACGGACCTGAGTTGCCAATGAGACACAGGTAGTATTAACATTCTGACAATGACAGAGACTTGTAAGTCGCCACTAGGACAGAGTTAATAGATTCTGACAATGAGTTTTATGTTATGGACAAGTTGCCACGAAGACAGAGGTAACCGTCAGATTATGAGTGAGTTTGGTTTTACGCCGTTTTTAGCAATATTCCAGCAATATCACGGCTAGGGGACACCAGAAATGGGCTTCACACATTGTACCCAAAGTGGAGAATCAAACCCGGGTCTTTGGCGTGACAAGCCAACGCTTTAACCACTTGGCTACCCTACCTCCATCAGTCAGATTATGACAATAGCAGGGACTTGTATATTATGCACACTTGCTGTTAGATACATATAGGTGTCAGCATTCATTGAGACAGATAATGTTTTGTTTTTCACACGGGGCTAAGGTAACCTCCACAGCTGCTCAGGATTGCCAAATGTTTTTATCACCATTTCCACACTTCAGAAAACTTTCACTGATTTCCGATATTCTCATGTGTGATGTTACACTTCTACCCATCACCAAACAGCTTGGTTGACAGAGCAGGACGGGCTGTGAAAACTTTCCAAACTTGTTGATACTTAAGACTTTGGTAACCATGAAAATGGAAGAGCGACTATCAACGTTGCATAAGTAGCCCATCTAGGATCTTGTCAGGGAGTGACTACGTGTGAAAATACTAAGTCCCAGAAACCAGAAAAGAATTCTGCATATGTTTATAATTCTGAAAAATATGATTCATTTGAGAAGTTCATTTTTATTTAATTTTTAAAAATATATTTCCATTTGTTTGTGTGAGTTTGAGGGCATATGTGGAAACAAATGACCTTGCTGATTCATTCCTAATGACAAACACAAAACACAATGTATTCATACCACCATGCCTGAAGCTATTCAAATTGTGCCAGAGCCAACACTCTTATTCAAGGTCAGTCCCGAATATTTCCGTAAACTCTAATTCAATTTTTGCTTTTTTCAGATTTACAAAACATCCATTAAGATTGTACACATTCTTCTAAGTGTCAGACTGATATCTTTGGACTTTCTGAAGTAAAAGTTTCCATACTCTACACCTTCAATAGAACCCCTTCTTTACCAGAATGACTGCAGCTGGGGTCGAAACATGAAATACTTCCACTAACGTATACATTCACTCCTTCATTTACCCATCATGGCCTGAGGCTCAACTTGGGAACATGACAAAGAAAACAACTTAACTGCTCAGCTATAGCCATAGACTGAAATTGGATTTGTAAAGCTTTGTGTACTTGTTAAAGAGTTTACATTGATTTCCAGGAAGTTTCAAGGTTGTCATTTTCACTTTTGTTTTTCTAAAGTATGTCAGTGTGTTTACATGAAAGTGTGAGTTAAGTGGGTGAGGTCAACATGACATTTTGTATTGACTACTCAAAGACTAATTTGCATGTTTCTCCATTGATTCTTGGAAAAGTTTGAAACTGTTTGGGCTTGAGAAAGGAACAAAGACGACATCTTCATGAACAAATTTTGTCTTGTCTCAAGGATCACCATAACATCAGTTTACAAAAATAAATTTAGCTAATGTGACCTTGTTTCTGGGATCACCATATCAGATTACAATAAGGAACAATACCTGTTACCAAGAGTAGGAAAACATTACAACTGGACGTAGTCATATCCCATTTCTATGAATTAGGCACCAGTAAGGTCTGGACCAGACAAACCAGCAAACACAGCTCTGAACACTATCCTGAGCCATGACCTTGGAGGTCACTGACACGTTATTAGCCCAGTCACTGAGCTAATAACGTGAACTATTATAGTTAAAGCACGAGGACGCTTGCGCCCGAGTGCTTTAACGTTATAATAGTTCAGGGCGAAAGTGTGCTTTATTACACTATACATGGTGGTAGAGCGAACTGTATTTCCTAAGTAAGAATAGGAAATTACATCATAAACCGATTACAGAGTATTTAAAAACAATTTTAGAGGGATAGTAATTCTGTTATTTATTTTCATGGCATTGTGATTCCACAAATGGGACTGTCTCAGAACCATCTGGCCATAATGGTGGCAGTGTGTGAAGTAATATTTCAATAGGTGGTCCCATGGAAGTGACTTCTCATTTTAACAGCATATTCATATTGGAGGAAGCTTGAAGTGGCTTATGCTGCCGATGTTTACTACTGATGAAACAAGTGCAGCAACTACGGATCATAGCACCACAAAGGGACATAACTTTGCACAGCTAACAGTAATATAATTTGGTCAACCTGATCTAATGATCTTTCATTGAAAAAAACAAACGTGAAGGTCATGGCTCAAGTATATTCTTAACATTGCCATGTTGTCCATATATTGCAGAAACCAAACATGAAAGTTGGGTTGGGTCTGTTGGTGGCTATCTACCCTTGTCTGCTGACTGTTACCTTGGCAACATACTATTCAAAGGAGAATGACCAGTGTAACAACTGTTGCCGGGGTCCCCCTGGTCCACAAGGAATTCCCGGACTCCCCGGTATACATGGAACACGGGGTGAAGAAGGACACAAAGGAAACAAAGGAGAAATGGGCAGCAAGGGGATCCGTGGCTATCAAGGTAGGGCCAACCATTCATCTTTTGTGAAGTCAGGAATTTAACATGACAGATTTCAGCCATATCTGCTTAAAATGTCCCAAACACTCACCAAAGGCCTACCTACACAAAGAGATCTAAGTGCTTCAAGCATGTACTTGTGTATCATAACATCTATATGCTGACAATAGGCACCGGGTTGTTCTCATTCTCAATTCCAAAACAACTCTAACATATGTTTATATTTGGGATTACACTTTCTCAGTAAAATACAGATTCTAGTACTTTTTTGGGGTTAAGTCCTCATCAGGGATTCGAGCCCAGCAGGGGTGGAAATAACTTTAAAATTGCTAGTGTATTCCGGTAGAGTGGCACATGTAAAATCACTTGCCCTAATAAGTTTCCACTATACCGTCCGTTTTCTTGTTGATTTGTAAAATAAACAACATAATTAACATTGGAAAGTCAACTGGACACCGGTACAGTGTGATATCCAAATTTGCTTGCCTGGACTCGGACGTCAGGCAATGGGTTATTTTCACCCCTGCTCAGCCATGTTTTGTGGAAGCCACGGTGGCTGAGCGTTCTGGGCATCTGACTTTGTGTGTTGGCGATTGAGGGTGTGTGTTCGAATCCCGGATGGGACTCAACCACAAAATACTAGAATCTGTACTTTACTAAGAAAGTGTAATCCCAAATATAACATATGTTACATTTGACCACATTCTAAAATGGCATTGTGTATTTCAAAACAACGGATAAATGTTTGCGACAGTACATCCAGTTTGGTGTGAAAGTTGTTTGGTTACATGAGTGGTCTAGGAGTTGCCACTAGACACTACAGAGTTCCATCCCTTAGTCATGAGTTGTTGCCAAGGTGAGGATTCTTGGTTTGGGTGTGGGTTTCACAAAATGGTAAATGTCCGGTGCCTGTACATCCTCCAACTTTAAGCTGAAACAGTCTGTATCTGAATACCATTACAAGCAGCATTAAGCCCACCTCACAAAGACAATTATACGTCACTGAAACAAATAACTAAAAAGAAGGCAACACGAACTGGGCTGCCAGCACAGCTAGTGGCTCTCATGGTCTGAGAGGTCATCAATAAGTCCTAATTCATGCGACAACTTGCCTTGATTTATTGTATAAGCACACATGAGCTAATAAGTTAAGACAAGTCATCAATCCTTATGTTACATTTGCAAGAAACTTGCATAATTCATTCATGAGAGATGATTCATACGCCTCATTTAGGTTCATTACTCAATGCAAAAAATATGCAGTGTTTCTGGAAACCTATTAAGGGCAGGACAGGACAACAGATCATCTTTGTCAAATTGTCTTGCATACATGCCTGATAGTTGGCTGTATATCAGGCTTTAAGTTAGGGGTGAAACAATACAGCAGGGTCATGATAAATCACGATGCGTATCATGATACACACATTCACGTCAACCGGCATGGAAACTTCCTTACTATAAATATTTCAAGATTCCAAAGTAATAGTTAGCTGTAGACGTATGTTGGTAGTGTCTGTTTTTGATAATCAACTTGAAATGATAATTACAATTCATTAGAGATATCTGATGGAAAAGAACACGAGGGTTGTTGGTTATAATGAAAACATAGTGAGTATTTTACCATGTGTATTGTCTGGTATCAATACAGAAAAAATGCTTTGTGTATCGTATCATCTCAAAAACATGTGCTCTTGAGGACATTAGGACTAAAAAAGCCATCAATAGCTTTGGGTTCATGTACATTGTGCAACATGGCAATCCCAGCAATCCTACAGGCCTTGGCAGCAGACGTCAAATAGAGATTACTACTCAGGTGTCTGTCAGATGCCTATTAACAGTTATTTCAAAGCCAGTGAGATACTTTACGAAACAAGGGCATCACTGCATTAATCTGTTTCTGACACATCCTCTATATACTGATGGAAATATATAAGGGAACACATGAAAGTTTAAGCCTTTACACTTATCCAGATTTTCACCCACAGTGGAATAAAAAAGAAACCTTGAAAAGAATGTAGGTACTATAACCACTTGAAAAGACCAAAGAATATTTAACAACACACCAAAAGCATAACGTTTCACTTCCGATACTGGGAAATTCAACTGACGCAAGAGCAACATATCAAGGAGTAACAATCAGGAAAGTCGTCCTACATAATCTGACCTAAGGTCATCTCCCTAGAGTAGCCAATCACAGAACAGGATGTTGAACTAACCCATACATTGATATCTGTCACCTCAAAATGGCTCTTCACCCATGGATGTGTAAGAAAACTGTGTTTGTTTTTTCCCAGTTATGAATGTCATTTACCACTTTTCTGAAATCCTAGGGCATTGTATGGTACTCATAATATCAAGTAACATTTTTAGGACCAATCTGGAATGCAAAACCAAGATCTGAGGATCATTGTACACATAAAGGACGCAACTCTGTGCAGCATGTTGTAGCACCTTAAGCAACTGGGCCAACAGTGCATCCACAACATGATATTATACATCTCCTAAAAGCTAAAACAAAACAAACATTTTACTGCAGGGAACATCTGGCACCAAGCACATTTTTTTAGCAAATGACATTTTCCTTTTCCTTGGGTATTTAATCAGATCATTATCTGCATGTTTTAAAACTACCGGTATTGTCATTTACTATATCTCCATCTTTCCGTTAACTTTACGAAAATACAGCGTGTCATAAAACGGCCGATACTGACACAACACTGAGCCAAACACCAAGGTCCATAAAACAATCACATGTTGTTCCACCAAAGTTTCTTTAAGGAAACTATCACAGGAGATTCCTTCTTGTATCTAGATATTCAGTATTGTACACATTTACACGTGTAAATAGTTCACATGTGAAATATGGTCTACGAGATATGAAGCCTTTCTGCCAGACATAACAGAAGATGTATTTCTTTAGTGAGTTGAAAATGACTAGGGGAAGGAGGTCAGAAAAGACGTTGATTGTACCACTTTCATAAAACTTGTGAGCACAAGTATTGTGCTGATACTCTGAGTATCATATACAAGGCCAATGTGGAATTTAGTCCTAGTATGATATACAAGGTCAATCTGGGATTCAGTCCTAGGATCATATACAAGGCCAATATGGGATTCAGTCCTAGGATCAAATACAAGGCAAATCTGGGATTCAGTCCTAGTATGATATACAAGGTCAATATGGGATTCATTCCTAGTATGATATACAAGGCCAATCTGGGATTCAATCCTAGTATGATATACAAAGCCAATCTGGGATTCAGTCCTAGGATCATATACAAGGCCAATATGGGATTCAGTCCTAGGATCATATACAAGGCCAATATGGGATTCAGTCCTAGGATCATATACAAGGCCAATATGGGATTCAGTCCTAGGATCATATGCAAGACCAATCTGGGATTCATTCCTAGTATGATATACAAGGCCAATCTGGGATTCATTCCTAGGATCATATACAAAGCAAATATGGGATCCAGTCCTAGGATCATATACAAGGCCAAACTAGGATTCAGTCCTAGGATCATATACAAAGCCAATCTGGGATTCAGTCCTTGGATCATATACAAGGCCAATCTGGGATTCATTCCTAGGATCATATACAAGGCCAATCTTGGATTCAGTCCTTGGATCATATACAAGGCCAATCTGGGAGTCACTCCTAGCATGATATACAAGGCCAAACTAGGATTCAGTCCTAGGATCATATACAAGGTCAAACTGGGATTCAGTCCTAGGATCACAAACAAGGCCAATCTGGGATTCAGTCCTGGGATCAGTAGAGTATTGGTTCAACAAACTGTACCACCTCAGACCACTTAGGACTCTCTTCTCCCTTCAAATACTCCCTGAAGTATCCAACCTTACTTTCTTGAAACTGTTAATAGTGTCTGATAGTGTATACTTTTGGTAAGCAGCTTAAGAACCTGAAAAGTGTTCTTCCACTATGATTGAGGTATATATTTGACACGATCTTAAAAAATCAAATATTATATTGAATTCACTTTATCTCCACAGGGGTGACAGGGCCTTCAGGACCAGAAGGTCCAAAAGGGCTCCGAGGAAGGAAAGGTCAAAAGGGCATGGAAGGCATCACTGGTCTGGAAGGGCCCAAGGGAGAGCAGGGAGCACGTGGCTATCCTGGACTGAAAGGAGATATTGGGGAGAAGGGGCAAAAGGGAGGCAGACCTCCAAAGGTGGCTTTTTCCGTCAGCCGCAGCAAGAAACTTGGACCAGTCTTACAAAATACTCCTGTCACATTTGACAAAATTCACACCAACTTGGGTGAAAGTTTTGACCTCTATTCCTCTCAGTTCGTGTGTAGGGTCAATGGCACCTATTTGTTTACTACCCACGTCCTGGGCCAAGACCAGCATGATGCATATGTGTGGATTATGTTGAACAATGAACACAAGATGGCGCTGCACGGGGACAGACGGGCAGGGTATGGGACAGGAAGTAACACAATTATCCTCCATCTTGTGGTTGAAGACCACGTATGGTTGCAGCTGTCGGAAAAGTCGGCTCTCATGAATGATTACTCCTCATTTTCCGGATATCTCTTATTTGAAGATTAGAGAATTGAACAAGAATTTGAACATTTCTACATGTGAGAAAGTTTGCTTTCCTCAAACTCATAGACTATTTAACAATCATTTAGTATGTCCATTAAATTGACTGTCATTATCTTGAATGTGTTTTGCACAGACTAGTATATGATGTGCCAGTTTTGAGGAACATATGCTAAAGAAATGTGTTGTTTGCTATGTTTCACTATTTCTCATTTCATCAGTTCATTAACCTTACACTGTGTTGGGTCACTCAGGACAATACACATCGTCTCATTCACCTGATGAGGATATACTTCATATTTAGCAAGATATTCTTTACATATGAAGTGCAGCTTGATAATGGGACTCCCAACAAAAAAACAAAAAAAGATATTAAAATATCAAGGTGAAGGTCTGAGAGATAATGAGAGTCAACTGTATACTTGCAGATAGTCATCCTGGATTAGCTACCCTGTGTTAACAAGTGGTAGACCTGTGAGCACTTCCTCACAAAGAACTTGATGATTTAGGTTTTTACACATAGCTTTTGTTCAGAGATCAGTGGATGTTATAGTCAACTGGTTTTGTGAACCTGTGACCAGGATCTGTATATGTCATTGTTTCATGTTCCATGTTGTAGCTGTGTTTAATCGTTCCAGAAACTACACCTGATAGATGTACAAATCACTAGTCTCTTAAAAAGCTTATTTGTTTTCAAATCATTTTGACCTCTGTTTGTCTCAACTCATTGAAACTCTCTTACAGACAAGTCAAGAGAGTTTATACGTAAGTAACATGCCTGCCTGTCATTTTTAAGTCAGTAATAGAGCATACAACATTCCCCACGACATTAATGTCCCCTGACAACATCTGTGTTTCAGAAGTTCAGTGAGCAGTAAGTAAATAATGATTATATATTTCTACAAAAATCAACTGAAAATGACATTGACAGTCAAGATGAACCTTGTGTCGAGTCAACAGTAATTTACACTAAGAATGAAAGTCCAGGGCTGCCTATCACATATCTGAGGTACAGATTTAGGCATAACTTGCTAAAATATTTTTAGAGCAAACTTAAAGGACCCAATATTCAAACCACAAAATTATGAATGCATCTGAATTTATGAACCAGGGTCCTGAAAATGCACTTTGTTCAACAACTGCTACAAACTTATCCTAACGTTTAGAGTCTTCAGATGAAACAAACATTTCTGTAGGCACTTCTGCTATTCAAACCTCTCCCATATTCCGACACTATTCCCACAAGTATTGTAATCTTGAGATGAAATTCAACTCATATATATCAATGATTCATGACTGTATGCCAAGAATCTGAAATCTGTACATATTACCTATATATGTGTGTCATGTGCTGTCCACAGGGAGGTATGATCTGGATAAAGTAATTCAACTACATACACAATAAGGACATAGATGTCGGTCAAGTCAGCAGACTGAAGGAGGTTTCTATGGCCCAATGACATCCTACAGATCACACATGCACCAGAATCACATCAACACACATCACAGGTAGGAGTTTATCTCGACCAGTTCCCATCCTGGCCACACAAATATCACGTATAATTACTTGTTTTGCTGCATTAAGCATTTTTGTGCAGTAAGTCTCCATACTCCACTAACCATCCTCAATCTTGACCACACAAATATCATGTATATTGGCTTCATTCAGCATTCTTGTGCAACAAGTCGCTTTACATGAATCCTTCCCATAGACTGATGACTTAAGTCTTCTCCTTCATATTACAGACTTCTGTTCCATACAAACTATCATCTAAAAAACTTTTTTCCATCAACAATTCAACTGTTTGTCCACTACTGCCTAAATTCTGAATACATATTGAGCAATTTCTATAAAGTTTTAATGAACTCTAAATGATGTCAAATGTTTAAGTCATTAAACAAATAATACCATTACTGGAACTCTCTACTGCAGTTGCTGTCACTGCCAAACAAATAGTACCACTGTTACAGCTATTACCATGCAGCACCACCTCACTGAGTATTGCCAAACCTACATAGCTGCTAAATACTAATATTTTCGAAGTGTAACTCTAAAATATACATGTTCCAATTATGGACATGTTCAGATTAGAAACTAACAAATATTCCACTTAATCTTTTTTCATGGTCACAAACTTTCCTACAACATGTCAGCTTTGTTAATAAAAGATTCGCTGATATTTTACTCTTTTCAGTTTTCACTTTTCTTCAACATTGTTTTCTAATATTTTATATCTTATCTCAGTCTCATAATAAATCTTTTTCAGACATTTGCATCTTTTACTTAAAAAATCAGACAGCATGATTCAGACTATTAACAGTAAGTTTTTGTTGCATTTAATAACTTTAGAAAAGTTCAGTGGGTGGACATATCAAAATTGATTATATCCAATTATTTTCATGATGGCGACTTTTGCCTGTAGTCAGTCAATCTGCACAGAGGCTTTTATTATCTGCCGAACAAAGCAACGATAATTGGTACATTTGTAGGAAGACAGAATGAAATTTCACAGCAGAAAAAGTGCGAGGCAGTGAGATAATTTTGTGTGGATAGACAATGACAAGCCCACAGGGTTACATGTCAGTTCACGGACGGGTTTTGTAGGTTCCTGAGAGACATTTGAACATGTCATATTGACAGTAAGTTGCCATATCGCCTGTCACTTAGCGGAACCATTCGCGTCTGACGGTCAACAGGACACCTCAAGGTTGAACAAACACTAGCATGTTGTCAGAGTGTGTAACACTAGCATGAAACGTGTGGGCAGCCCAGGGAGGAGGTGTTTCAGAATAACTCAATACCATATCAAATTTAGATTTTAATCTTGATCTAAAATTGGCAATCCTGTAGGGAAAATGACTTGATAACTCATGTCATGTAAAGGACACAATAAATGGAATGGAGGGCAAGAATCCTTGTTGTAAATGTTGTAATAATGATACAAAACTGCTATAATTATTATTATTATTCAAGACCGACATCTTTCACCTACAGCCTCCTGCCCCCTCATATTGAACACATTAGGCGCAAAGAAAGAAAAATTGACAGCACATCAATGAAATAAAACTTTATAGCACTGATAAGTTCTTTTCATCAAAACAAATTTAAGGGCAAACATTCACGTCTGCTCCACAGTGAATCCCTCAGCATGATAATCATGCTTGTTATATTTATTTACTTTTGTTTAGTTTCTGAAGAGAAGACTGTTGTTAGGCTTATTTTTTCAGGACTTCTATCTTCTTTTACCAATTTGGAAAACCTATCTGTAAGTTTCAATGAGCTTAAATGTTCTTGTGTTTTTACTTCCCGACAAGGGTGTCATGCGGTATATCTATTTGTGAATGCTGTGCCAAATGCTGTATAGTGCCCATGTGTCGGCCTGTCCTTTGTAAATAGCCACACTGTTCAGCATGTGAACAAACCTCCTCTTCACGCACCTGCAAGGCATGCTTGAATACTTGTTGCACACTTTCATATATTTTCATGAAAGGGCCTTCACTATATAAGTCACCAACATAAAATTGTAACTATTCTTGAAATAGAAACCTGGCAAAATACTGACCATACACTATATATATTTTTTAACACGTGGACTGCCTACCACAAGTATACTTGTAGTATCAATTCTGGCCAAACGAGTTATCTCGTAGTGGCAAAATGGTATTTTGAAACAAGTTTCACATGTTAGCAAAATAGGCACAAGAAACAAATGTCTCCTGGTGTCCTTTGTTATCGACGATTGCTTCTTGTGCCTGTTGTGCCAACATGTGAAACTTGTTTCAAAATACCATTGATGTAGCTACAAGATAACTCATAGTGGCAAATTCGGCGAGACATTGATACTACGAGTATACACGTGGTGGCAGTCAACGTGTTAAGGTCAGGCTATTCGAACTCATTATGAAATGATTTTCAATCAAAAACGCAATATTTTTTTTCTCATCAAGAGATGTGCTCTTTCAATGGCTTCCTCTGCTTCTCTGTTTCATATAATACAAACATCCTGAACATCTGAAGAAATACTTAGTGCACTTGTACCAACTGTTTAGCAGGGTTTAGAGGTTCTTAGCATTTCAGAATAAGATCAACATCATATATAGATGTTTTATATTTTAAAACATATGCTGACTGTAGATATTTGTTCAGTCATATTTTGTGATTTTTAAGTTATATATCTCAAAGCTTTTCATGTTACTCTTTTCCTGGAAGATATTGGACAATATCTTGTTGTGCAGAAGAGGGGGCTTATTAGCTTTCGCAAAATATGTCCAGATTCATTTAAAGAAATTAAAAAAGTGCCAGGCTTCTAATAAGCGCCGGATCTGGAAGCCAGGTGAAAAATAAGCGCCCAGATGCTTATTAGAGGAAATACGGTATATCTGTTATCAGATACTTATTCCTCTCCCTTGCTTAGAACACAGGAAACAACACCAACTCTGTCCACAAGTAATGTAATTGGTTGAACAAAAGTCACAATTTTACTAGAAAGGAAATCAGACTTAGAAAAGATGATATATCATAGTGAAATACCAGAAGTCAAGCTAATCGGATAAAATGATAATGAGAATAACTTGAGCTGTGATGATGGTGGCCAGAGTTGCTGCTGGTTTCACACACACCTACATCTTATGTTGTACATTCTTGTTATTAATATTCAGCTTTTGAAGATCAACCAAAAGCATGACTCCTTTCCGTGTAGCCTAAAGTCACCTCCAACATGTGTCAATCTTTCCATCAATATCACTTATATCAGTAAACTTTCTGAAACACATCAAATGGGAATTGTGAAAGTGAAGTCTGTTGGTTTATCATTGTGATCACCCATTGTGTTCTATATGTGTGTACAATGTTATTACCATTGTGTTATATATGTGTGTACAATGTGACAGCATCATTGTAATTACGTGCAACATTCCGTTTGTGTTTTCTATGGTTGTATCTTTACATTAAACATGATATCATTGTGATTAGTAATAAACTTGTAATTTAACCTCAATGAATCTGGTCGTCACTTCCACAAATATGGAATGAAGTCAATCTGAGGATGACAGGAATGCTGAACCTTATCACAAGATGTGGTCACTCCTTCAAGGCATACAATTATGAGCAAGTTTGTGACCAAGATGATTTATTACATGTCTATACTGCATTTTTAGGCCAGACCAATTCTATTTCTAGTTTTATGGATCTGCCTGTCATATTTTTTCAAGAATAAGAAAAAAAATAAAAAAGAATTAATTTTCCCTACTAAAAAAATAAAATCCTAATGTTTTTATTACCCAGAAATGTAAACATACAAGACATTTTGTTTTCACATTGTTTCTTTGCCCCATATACACTTCTTAAATTGCCAATAGTAACATACTTTGAGTATTTAGAAGGAATATTTCTTTGACAGGTGACTTTATTTTATTTTTCCCCCCCTCCTGCCTTTAGGTTTTCTGAGGACACAAATCCGTAAAACAAGAAATAAAATTGGTCTGGCCTAACTACAAATCAAATACAAAACGTGTGATGCCTTCTCATAGAAAGACCGTTCCTCATGGAATGGAAACAAGTGTTACATTTGGAATGTCCTATATTTGACCACTGTCTAACAGATATTGTGTTTTCACAGCATTACATGGGGTCCCCACCAGTGTACATTTGTTGAAAGGGTACACCATGTATCTGATCAACACTACCAGTTGTTACACTTCCATTTGTTCAGTGGAGGCTTTGGGTAAGATTACGGACTTTGTGTGCTTGATATTAGGAACCCCAATCCAAGAGTGACTCAGAAAAGAATTAAAAGTTGTAGCTTCCTCAGGAAGTGTAATAAAACATATGCAGCATGGAAACTGACCTTCATTACTTGATGTATTTGTTTTATTCTGGCCACATTCAACACTTTCACATGTCTAAAACACTGTTACAAATGTCTCAAACACTGTTACAAATGTCTCAAACACTGTTACAAATGTCTCAAACACTGTTACAAATGTCTCAAACACTGTTACAAATGTCTAAAACACTGTTTCAAATGTTACAAATGTCTAAAACACTGTTACAAATGTCTAAAACACTGTTACAAATGTTGACTGTCCTTTGAACTGCTCACGGCAGTCTGCCACTTCAACCAACATGCTGGAGTTGGATTCAGGAAGAATTCACTTCAGACTCATAAACCTTACTGATAATAGTCTGCATGTGTAGATTACGATCCACTGTAGATAATGCTAAAGCATATAATCAGGCTATAACCTATATATTGACACTTAGTTATCTGCAACAAAATCTGATTTCCACTGCAAGTTCTTTAAAAAGTTTATCGAATGGACCAACCATTGCCAACAGAGAGGTGCCATGTTCTTTTTTAGTGTACTCAGAACAAAACACTTGACCTTCCATCACATCTGCTATGTGAGTCATGCCCTTTCTAACGTAATCCCAATCAAAAAGTTAGCTTTAAAATGTATTTTTCAGAAAATAGAAACAGACTAAGTCAGTTGAACTGATCACATTAATCTTCCAGGTCAGCTGGATTACGATGATAAGGACACTGCCCATGCCTTTACTTCAGATACTCCCATTTCACACCACTTTAAACCATCTTCAAACAAATCCTTCACCCTGAAAACCTTAAGTTTCTGATAAAAAGCAAATTCACTCCCCAACAACCATAGTTGAAATGGACTCGGAGCAAACCGGATCAAATGAACGCAAAAACTTGTTCAAATTGCCATATTTTTCTGTGCTTTGTGGAAAAACATGTATTCATTAAGGCCACTTAGTTGTAAATCAGACGGCTTGAATTTCCGATCAGACTCCCTTCCTGGCCCCGAGGGAAATATCATGGCCAAACATCGCCCTGCTTGGAATACTGAACACTATGATTGCAAATCCTTGCCCTAATTAATCAAACAACCTCCTCGTTAGGGGCTTGGGGTTAGCGGCAGACTTGACAGAATAGTGTAATCATCTTGGGTTCAATGTATTTCAATTCATTCAGCATAACACATGAATGTGGTGGAATCTTCAGGCTGGGATTTGAGATCATGGGAGCAGAAGAATATTGCCAGACAGACTGGGTCTTACTACCTGCTATATCAGTTGGCTAAGGAGCTTCACAGGGAATTGAAATCAGGTATATACTTGAGTTTAATATATTCAAAGAGAAATCAAACTTAAGATTAATTCAGTGCTCTCAAATGAGGGAGCAAGTGTGTGAATGGATGGGTGAGTTGGTGCTTGAGTGAGTGAGTGAGTGGGTGGGTGGCTGAGTGGCTGAGTGAGTGAGTGAGTGAGTGAGAGTGAGTATTTCCAATTCAGCCTGTAAACAATCAAGACAGGGCAAACAAACCAGCGGTTGATACCATGAGCAACATCCCCACCTTAGCCACCTCCACAACAAGAAGCTAGGATACTTGACCTGTTGTAGCCTGCACAACATCATCAAAGGTCATAAAAGAGAGAACAAGAACGTGCCCAAGTAAGTAACAACAGCTTGGGTACACCAGCATGCATGTGCCATAATGATACAAGCAGAAATGGCTAAGCAAATTGACACGAATGCTACATTTTCCCTTTGGCAGCCATGATCAGATATTGATTAAACCTATATACAATTTCCTGAGCAAATGTAAGAAGCACACAATATTTGAGAGAAGATGTAACCAAGATGTAAGTCTAGATAAACTAAGGTGTATGGAAGTTTCAGTTGGGAAGAGAAGGCCCCATTTATGATTGAAATGTTCTATTTTATTAATTTTTTTACATATATGGTTTTCCACCAAGAATATTTCTTTCAGAATTTTTGTAAATAAAGTTGTGTTTGGATGCATATGCTTAATACTGCATATGTAAATGTGTCTTTTTGCTGCAATTAGTGAGTGAGTGAGTTAATATTTAACGTCACATCGGCAATATTTCAGCCATATCGTG